>PVJA010020212.1:9736-37340 GCA_004027025.1 Myocastor coypus | reverse complement strand
TCCTTCTCCTTCCCCTCCTCCTTCCCCTCCTCCTCCTCCTTCCCCTCCTCCTCCCCCTCCCCCTCCCCCTCCCTCGCCCTCTTCTTTCTTCTCCTCCTCCTTCTTTCTTCTTCTTGCCTTTGAGACAGGGTCTCACTATGCAGTTTAGGCTGGCCTTGAGGTCTCTTTTGTAGTCCAGGCTGGTCTCAAATTCACACTGATCCTCCTGCCTCAGCCTCCTAAGTGCTGGGATTATAGGTGTATGCCACCACACCCGGCCCGGTGACAGCTTCTTGTAGAGCTGTGCAGAGGTTAAGTGTCCTCAGTGATCCATGCTGGCCCCTCAGGCCCCTCAGTAGTTCTCTGCCACCCTGCTTGGAGACAGATTCCATTGAGCTGAGTCCCTCAAGCTTGCGATAGGCCAGCCATACTGCACCTTGAGCACCATGTCCAGGGTCCGGTGACACTTGCATCAACTGCCGGATTACTCCACAACTGAGCCACACCCCTTCCTGCTCCTCGTGCAGCTCCTCCGTGAGGCTGCAGTGCCCGGAGCCTTCGCTTTATATAGTTACAGCTATTCACCGTGACTCCCAGGGGGCTGCACATGGCAGCAAGCACCACAGACTCCGCCTAGGCCTCACTGCACCCTGGGAGCCACATTTGCAGTTTGCAGGTCCCGTGAGTGCCCATGGAGGTCCCAGGGCTGAGGGCCGCTGCAGGGGCAGTGTCAGGAGCTAGAGGCCTGGATGTCTTACCAGACTGGAGGTCCTGCTAGCTCCCGGGTTGCTCCCTTCCCCAGCCACTTGCCTTCCAAATGCCAAGGGCTGGTGCACAACACCAGCCTTGCTCTCTGTCCCACCCCTGCCTCTGCCTAGGAGATTGCGCTCTGCAGACTCAGCCCTGGGGGCCCCCAGATGCTCCTCCTGGCCACTTGGGCCTCTGGACCAGGTACTTGGGTTTCTGCCTGTGGAGGTGCTCAGGCCCGTAAGAATTGATTCTGGCAGGGTTTTCATGAGTAAAAGAGAGGCAGGAGAAGAAACCAGCACCTGAGGCTTCTGTGCGCCAGAGCGCTGAGCGAGGGGTGGTTCCTCTGCTTTGAGGATGGGACGTCACTGTGGAAGGCTGATGCAGGAGGATCACAAATTTAAGCTCAGCCTGGGCAATGTAGCGACTTAGGGAGTCCTTCTCTCCAAAAATAAAAAGGACCATCGTGAGAACTAAACACGAAGGTGGTGTGTGTGTTCACAGATGCCCAAAGTACATTAAGAAAAAGAACAACAACAAATCAACAAAAAGTCACGTGTAGTGACACACTTGTAATCCCATGCCTCAGAAGGCTGAGGCAGGAGAATCACAAATTTGAGGCCAGCCTGAACTAAATAATGAAGCCCTGTCTCAAAAATAAAAAGCGCAAAACAATACATGAAGTAGTCAAATGTGTTAAATATTAAATACAACCTAGCCAGTCCTATGAAAAGGTATTAGTTGTAGTCATACCCAGGGACTTACTTTATATAGCTGTAATGTTTTATAATGATTGTGCATTATTTTCACAAGCAGGTGAAAGATGAAAAGCGTAACAATACATCCCCCCACACCTGCTCACCCAGACTTGGAGGCTGAGCAGGCCTGCTCTGTAATTATAGCTTGGCAGTTAATGGCCCACATGAGTGACACCTGGGTGCCTCAAGAGTCGGGGAGAGGCCATCTAGGAGCCTTGGGGTGACAGATGTTCCCAGGTGAATGGGACTCAGCTTATAATCTTGCAAGGTAAGGTGGTTTAGGCGTGAGAACTGCAGCGTCAGGCCCCGAGGCTGGGAGCTGTCCCTAGCTGGGAGCACCCACCACTCAGAAGCCGAGATGAAAGGGCTGCAGAGCCTCGTGTGGGGGCCACACCTGCCTGTCATTTAGCACCTGCTGAGGCAGGAGGATCTCTATAGTTTGAAACCACTCTGAGCTACATAGTGAGTTCAAGGTCATCCTGTGTCAAAAAAACAAACAAACAAACAAGAAAGAAAAGAAAAGAGAAGGAAAAAGAAAAAGAAAAAGAAAAGAAAAAAGAAAAGCTACAAGAAGTTGGCTCTCCTCAGGCATTCAGCAGGTGACGGCGAGGGCCTATGGTCCCTGGCCCCCAGCGCACCTGGGGGGACACTGTAGGGACAGCCTGCTGGTCACTGAAGCCGCCCACAGACAGCCCCCCAGGCCCAGCCACATCCACCTGGTTCCCCTGGATGCAGCAGGGCAAGGAGGCACGGAGCCAGCCTGTGGAGCAGAAGGGATAAGGGAAGTTGGCGTTAGTGCCATCCAAGGCAACCTCAGGCCTGCCAAAGGTGTGGCTGCCCTGGATGGCCACCTTCTGCTTGTGCACTGCTGTCACTGAGCCACTGAGCAAAACCCGGCCACACCTGGCTCCAGGGAGGAAATGGCTTTCTCCTGGGATCCCTGCCCCGGCTGTCATGGTGCTACCTGGGGAGGATGCCAGATGTTAAGGGCCATGGAGTAATTCCTACATGCACAAACCCACCCCAGAACCCAACAAGGCCTGGGATAGATGACCCAGTGAGCATTTCTGGGGCAGGGATGGGCTGATTTGGAACATTTTGCAGACATCCAGAGACTCAGATGGAAGAAGCCATCCTTATAGGGCATAGCTTGAAACCCAGAATTAAAGGAGGTTGACCAGTGGTTGATTTTTTTTTTTTTTTTTTTTTTGAAAGAGAGACTCTTGATGGCTTTGAACTTGTGATCCTCTTGCCTCAGCCTCCCAAATACTGGGACATTAGGCATGTGGCACCCTGGTGGCTAAGGGCAACCAATTATTTTTTAAAATGTTGCTTATTGTTTCATTTTGGTCCTAGGGATTAAATCCAGGGTCTTTACACTGGGGTGATACATCTCTAGTACCACCTCCACCTTACTTTTATTTTTTAAATTATTTTGGGGTGGGCTGCTGGGAATCCAACCGAGGACCTGACTCTTGCCTGGCAGGGACTGTACCACTGAGCTATATCCCCAGCCCCTTTTATATTTTATTTTGAAATGTGGCCTTACTAAATTACCCCAAGTGACTTGAATTTGCAGTCCCTGCCTCAGCCTCCCAGAGTGCTAAAATTAAACCAAATATGATGGCACATGCTGCAGTCCCAGGAGGCTGAGGCCACAGGGTCACCTTGCATTCGAGGTCATATACGCATGGGCTACATAGTGAGTTCAAGGACAGCCTGGACTACACAGTGACACTTGGACTCAAAAACAAAACAAAGCAAACCCTAACAAACAAGTAGAGTCCTAGGACTATAGGTGTGTACCACCATGCCTAGCAAAAACAATTTTTTTTAAATTTTTTTATTTTTTATTTATTTATTTTTTTGTCTTTTTGAGACAGGGTCTCGCTATGCAGTTGAGGCTGGTCCTGAGCTCACTTTTGTAGCCCAGGCTGGTCTCGAACTCGCACCAATCCTCCTGCCTCAGCCTCCCGAGTGCTGGGATTACAGGGGTGAGCCACCACGCCCGGCAACAATTTTTTTTTTTAGTGGTGATATTGGGAATTGAACCCAGGGCCTTCACACTGGGCTATATCCCCAGCCTTTTTCTTTTCTTTCTTTCTTTTGAAACAATGTCTTGCCAAGTAGCTCAGTTGCCCAAGTTGGGTTCAAATTTGAGATCCTCCTGCCTCAGCCTCCCAGAGTGCTAGAATTACAGGGTTGTAATCACTAGGCCTGGCCCCAGAAAATGGAATTTTAAGAAGAGATTAGTACCTAATTGTAGCTTAGTAGTAGGCTAGCAATCTGAAGGCACTAGGTTCATTTCTCAGTCCTGAAAAGAAGGGGATGACAGTCAGATGAGGCTAGAACAGATGTCCTGGCCCAGTCAGAAAGTCAGTGGGGATGTCAAGGGCCAGACTCTCCAGGGAGTCCATGTTGCTGCGGGATGCAAAGTGCAAGGGGATCTGGAGAAGAAAGAAATCCCAGGGCCCACCAGATGGCAGAGTGCAGCTGTGCCAGGGGCCCAGGAGCTTGAGGTTTACGTTTGTCTGATGTTCGCTCCAGCACTCTGGAGTTGGCTGTTACCATTTCATTTTGCAGGTAAAGAAGCTGAGGTCTACATGGTTGTCTTCTGATAAATATTTACCAATTGGCTCTCTGAAGAAAGTATGAGAAATATATTGGTGCATTGTAAATTTTATAAATAATATGCAACAGATAATTTACAAATGGTAATACAGGCTGGGCATGGTGGCATGTGCCTGTAATCCCAACATTCACGGGAGGCTGAGGCAGGAGAATGGCTATGCGTGCTGTGAGTTTGAGGCCAGTCTGTCTCAGAAAAAAAGAATAATAATACACACTGCCTTTATTGTGTGGGGTTTTCTTTCTTTCTTTCTTTCTTCCTTCCTTTCTTCCTTTCTTTCTTTTTTTCTTGGTTTCCTTCTTCTTTTTTTCCTCTTTTTGATTCTTGAGACAAGGTCTCACTATGTAGTCCTGTCTCAGCCTCCTGAGTGCTGGGATTACAGGCATGTGCCACCACGCCCGGCTGCAAGCCTGAAAAATCTTAAGCATGACATAAAATACAAAATCCTAAAAAAGGAAATGGTTGATAAAGTTGATGACATCCAAATTGCAAATATTTCTGGGACTCAAGATAGCTTCAACGGGGCCAACCAGATAGTTCAGTGATCTAAAGCGCCTGCTTAGGCAAGCTTAGGCAACCACAGGGACTACAGTTGAATTCCGAGCACTACATGCTGCACCAGCCCCACCCCCAGCACAGGCTGAGCCAGCCATAATATAAATAAAGATAAAAGTAAAAACAATCTAAATTAGATATACATCACAAGTGATAGCTCAGTGGTATAAGTGCTTCCCTGGCAAGTACTGGGTCCTGAGTTCAATCCCCAGTACTGGAAAAAAAAAAAAGATAGCTTCAAGTTAGAAGATAAGTAAAAGACAGCAGTGAGTAAAAAACATGTACTGAAAGGTTAAATTATATATATATATATATATACATATATATATATATATATATTTATACATATATAATATAATTTTATATACATATAATTTAATATATATAGGGAGAGACTGCAATTGAATAAAAACTTAAACAATAGATACAAAAGAGAGTTCACTAAAGAGGAAGTAAAGGGGGTGCCAATTTATTTTGCCTTCTCAGGTTAGCAGAAAGGAAGAACATTAATGATAAGCTTTGGTGACATTGTGAGGAAATGACAGGCTGTCACACTGGGTGTGCAACAGCGCAGCAGCTTTGGAGAGTAATTTCATAGCCTGTGTTAAAATAACACAGCCAGTGAATCATTCAGAAATTTACCAACTGGATGGGGAGAGCAGTTGTAGAATAGAGAATTTTTGCATGGATTTATCTGATATGTACTATTGAAGACAAATTCTTAAATGAAAAAAAAAAAAAATCCCAGCTAGGCATTGTGGCTATATTTCCAGTACCATAGGAGGCTGAGGCAGGAGGATCACAAGTGTGAACTACCCTGGTCAACTTAGCCACTTAATAAGACTGTCTTAACATTAACATTTAAAAAATTAATTAATTAATTAATTCATTCATTCATTGAGACAGGATCTCACTTATATAGCCCAGGCTGGCCTCAAGCTCATGGCGATCCTCCTACCTCAGCCTCTTGTATGCTAGGATCATAGGCATGCCTGGCTATGTATTTGTTTTTCAGAATCAAGAATAAAACTCAAGAACCTTGCTCTTGTCAGATAGGCACTGTGCCACTAAGCTATCTACCCAGCCCTACTTATTTATTTTTGAGGCAGGATCTCATTGACTGTCTGTATTGCCCAGACTACACTGCAACTTGAGATTTTTCTGTCTCAGCTGCCCCCAGTGCTGGGATTTTGGGCACGCATCACCACCATGCCTGACCTCAAAAAATTTTGAAAGGACTGGAGATAGGGCTGAGTGCAAAGGCTCTGAGTTATCACTGAGTATTACTAAATAAGTAAATAGAAAAAGGGTCTAGTGCGCCCCCTACAGCTGGCTGCGCGTCCACGCCGCGGCAGACCGCGAGCAGCCCACCCAGCCCGGTCGCCAGGCGCCCAGCGCCACCGCCCGCATCTGCTCTTTCCGCAGGCCCAGGCCCTGTCGTCCGCCAGCAAGTTCGAGGCCGAGCTCAAGGCCGAGCAGGACGAGCGGAGGCGCGAGGAGGAGGCGCGGAGGCAGCGCCGGGCCGCCTTTCGGGAGCTCCAGGCCGCCTTCAGCGCCTAGCGCGGCCTCGCCTGCCCGCCCGCCCGCGCCCGTGCTCCGCGCCCGGCTCCCGGAGGCCAGGGCGGCCGTCACCCTGCAGCGCCCTGCCGTCCTGCCAAGGCGGGGACCCAGCTCTCCGCGACGCCCTCTCTCTCCCCGCCAGTCGGCCGTCTTCGTGCCCCTTGTTGCTCTGTGGCCCGCTTTCTCCCGTCCTTCCCTCTGCCACTGGATCGCAGTGAGCTTCCCTTGGTTGCTTTGCCCTGGGGAGCCGGGGTGCCCAGGCCGGGCCCACTCCTCCCCCATCTCCAGCTGGGCAACAGCCGCGCCCCAAGCCCACCCTCTGCGCCCTTCACCATCTGAGTCTTTGCTTTTTAGCCCTCCTCCTCTCCTAACTTCTGTGCAACCCAGCTCCAGGATTGAAGGAATCATCAACCAGAGCAGCACGGAAAAAGGTTCCTGCAGGTCCTGCCGCCTCTGCAGTCACACTGTCCCCCAGACACATCAGGGCCTCTCTGGGTCTCCGAGGTCAGACTGCCCTCCTCCCCCAGCCGGTGTCCACCATGAGCTTAGAGCGCTGCCCGCCCCAGGAGATGCTTCATTTCCTATGAGCTGGGGGGTTGCTCAAAGCGACCACGCCTTATCGTTTGTCTCATTTCCTAACGTATTTATTGTTTGTTTCTGTTTGGTACTGCTGCCTTTGCAATAAAGAAGCCATCTGCCTTTCTACCTTATAGCTGTCTCCTTCTAAAGGAACCATGCCAGTGGACTTTGGCCAGGAGGCCAGAGTGCCTGGAGTCCTCTGCACGTGAGGGGCTATGGGAGTGCGATTTCCAGGGTTCCTGGAAGCCCTAGGCCTGTGTGGAATCAAGTTTCAAAGGCACGGGTCTAAGATGGTCGGCTCTGTCCCTTCCTAGTCATTTGCCACTTCCAGCGTCCTTGCCTTTGCTTCCATGGCGCTTACCACTGCAGCTCCCAAGGGTGACCACAATCAGGACTTGGGGGAGGAGCAGGACCTGTTCCCCCTGGAGAAGACTGCTCAGGCTCTGGGCAAACCCAAGACCCACAACTCCCAGGACTTTTTCTAGCTCGGGTCACCTGCCAGTCTCCTTGGGCAGCTGAGTTAGGTAGGGATATTCTAGGCAGTCAGGTGGGGCTGGGCCCTCCAGGGGGTCCAGGCAGGGAATAAAAACACAACACACTGTTGCTGGGGCCATATCTAAAGATTGAAGTCACAATGGCCCTGAGAGATAAATACAGGTTTGGGATTGTTGGTGTCATCCTTTTGGGATCTCATTAAGGGTGGGATATCCTCTTCTACCCACTAAGACTAAAGATGAGACCAAGAGTAGAGTCCTCAGCCAAGGGGAACGATGTCATCATTGCTGCTGTTGGACCAATGTTAGCCTAGCAGCTATACTTCTCATACTATAGGCTGATTAAACTTTTGACCTACGACTCTGGATTTTGCTCCATAACACTTTCCCAGAGAAGATTTACCCACAGGGCACCAAGGGTGGTAGTATACAACTATCAGCCCAGCACTTGGGAGACGGAGGTAGAAGGATCACTATGGATTTGAGGCCAGCTTGGGCTCTGGGCTACAGAGTGAGTCCCTGTTTCAAACACACACACACACACACACACACACACACACACACACACACACACACACACACACAAAACAAAACAAAAAAACAAGCAAAGAAGCCCAGAACAAAAAGCTGAGGCTGTAGCTTGGTGGCAGAGCATTGTGTCACAGGCTCAGGACCTTGTGCTTAAGCCGCAGTGTGCGGCTACTTAAAACATTTCTCTCTGGGTAAACAAGTCTGTGTAATAGCTACAACTCTTGATTGTAAATGATAGAAAGTGAAAAAGGACTTAGGACCCAAAGAAGGACACAAATAGGTCTGGGTAACCACGGAGACCAGGACAGGATGTCTTTGGTATCTCTCTTTTTTTTTTTTTTTTTTTGTGGGACCAGGGTTCGAACTCACGACCTTGCACTTTCCCAACAGGCACTTGTGCCTCGGAGCTATCTCCCCAGCCCCTGGTATCTCTTGATTACATTTTGGTCACAACATACTGCAGGTGTTGTTGCCCACATAACGCTTGCTTCTCATGTCCAAGCTATGTCCTCAGGCCCAAGGGCATAGCTTAGCCTTTCATCGATCTTTTCCTGGGTCTCTGCAGTCACCTGACCAGGCTTTGCTACCCAGATTTGCCCTGACTGTCCACCTTGAAGCTTGAATAATCTTCTATTTGTTTTGTTTTCTTTTGTTAAGGCAGGGTTTGACTATGTAACCCAGGCTGGCCTTGAACTCATGGTGACCCTCCTACCTCATCCTCCCAAGCGCTTGGAGTATCAACCTGCAGCATCACACTTAGCAAAACCGGAGCAATGCTTATGGGATGAAAATCTATTTCTGACATCTGCCCTTTCCACGATCAGAATCTGGCCCTGGTTCCTCCTATCCTGTCACTGGGATTACAGACATTTGCCACCATTGCGACACTCTCAGGAGAATTATCTCAGGGACCCCCATTAGGAAAATGTTCATCCCTTCCCTGGGCATGAACTTAAACTCTTAAACTCCACCTTTTGTTTGTTTGAGACAGGTTCTCACTCTGCAGTTCAAGCTAGCCTCTAGCTCACTAGCTGAGGCTGGCCTTAAACCTGCGGTGCTTCCCCTGCTGCAGTCTCCTGAGTGACAGAGTTATAGGCATGTGCTGTTATGTCCAGCTTGGGTTTTTTTTGTTTTTTTTTTTTTTTTCTGTCTTTTTGAGACAGGGTCCATGCAATTCAGGTTGGCCTTATCTCACCTTGCCTCAAACTTACGACAATCTTCTTGTCTTAGTCTCTCTGCGATTACAGATGTGCCTCACCATGCCCAGATGCTTTGCTTGTTTTTTGTTGCTGTTGTTTAGTTTTGCTTTTAAAAAACAGAGTTTTATTGGGTAGTCCGGTCTGAACTTCAGCTGGGTATATAGCCTAGCTTGGCCCAGATCTTTCTATTCTTCTGCCTCACTCTCCTGAGAGCTAGGATTCTAGGCTTGCATCACCACATCCAGCTATCTCACTCAAGTTCTGACTGTGAGGAGTTCAGATGCCATGCCTTCGCTCAGGCCTGACTCTAGGTCTCTCTCACAGTTAAAATGCCACAGGTCTGAGTGCTTGATGAGGCCCTGAGAACCCACTTCCCTGTTGACAGAATCTTGTGATTTGCCGGTTGGGGTCTCCTTCAGTGTTGCCACAGTGTGGCTGCTACTTCTCCCACTACATGAGAGCATGCAGAGAAAGAGGGACAGACAAACCGTGGTGACCTTTGTGACACAGAGGCAGAACTCAGTCAGCCTGGAGGGAGGAATCACTAGGTGCCATCTTTGACGTGACCACTGGGAGTCATGATTTACTACTGCAAGCTACAGAAAGCAGGCCAGTGTAGGCAGAAAGAAAATCAACTGAGAAAATGTGGACAAGCTGGGCCTGGGGCCAAGGGGAATAGGCTGGGGGACAGGCATTAGCCAGGCAGCGAGGCCCAGAGAGCAACTAAAGGCACTTGCTGGGGACAGATGGAGACACCAAGGGACAGTGCTGCTGCCCCAGTGGCCAGGGTTCTGTGGCATCTGCTTTTTCACCATTCACTCCAGATTCAGTGTCCCAGGGTGGGACCTGTCACCTGCCATGGTTGGGCTGTGGCATCTAGATTTTTTTTGTCTTCTCTAAAGAGGAACAGACTCTGGTCCTCATCCTGATTCTCTCTCTTTTTTTTTTTTTTTTTTTTTTGAGATAGGATCTTGATATGGAGTCCAGGCTGACCTGGAACTTATAGTTACGCTCTTGCCTCTGCCTCCTGATTACAGGAATGTATCACTGCATGACTATTTTATATGAGAGGTATAAAGCTATGCCTGCCTGAGAAGACCAAGAGATTCACAGGTTCAGTGGCCAGGTAGACTTTGGGGGCAACCCTCATGCTGAGAAAGAAGGAGCCCACCATACTTGTCTATTCAGGCAATTTTCTAGAAAACTATGAAAGAAATGGAGAGGTGGGGAGTCCTGGAGTTCTGATGGAGAACATTTAAATGTTTTCCTTTATACAAAGTAAGTTTTACTTGTTACTTTCAAGTTTTATTTTATTGTTTTAAAAGGGTCTTACTTGTAGTGTAGGCTAACCTGGAACTCACTAGCCCTCAAACTCACAGTGATCCTCCTGCCTCTGCCTCCTGAGTGCTGGGATTATAGACATGACCTGCCATGTCTGACTTGAACTTTCGATGCTTTAAAGCCACAGAGACATATTTTATATTATAATGACTACTACCAAGTCTATCCTTTTGTTTGTTTGTTCTTTTTTTTTTTTTTTTTTTTTTTTTTTTTTTTTTTTTTTTTTTTTTTTTTTTTTTTTTTTTTTTTTTTTTTTTTTTTTTTTTGAGATAAGTTCTACCAGTATAGTCTAGGCTGGTCTATAACTCACTAGGGAGCCCAAGCTGGCCTGAATCCCATGGTGACCCTCTTCCTTCAGCTTCCAGAGGGCTGGGTTTTACCACCACGCCTGGCTTTATCATCGCTAAACATCATAATAGCTAATGTTTCTTTTTTTGTTTTTGGTCTTTTTGAGACAGGGTCTCACTATGCAGTTCAGGCTGGCCTTGAGCTCACTTTTGTAGCCCAGGCTGGTCTCGAACTCGCATCGATCCTCCTGCCTCAGTCTCCCGAGTGCTGGGACTACAGGTGTGCACCACCACACCTGGCATAATAGCAAATCTTTAAAAAGTGAGAGAAGGGGACCTGTGACCACAAAGAGAAGGAGAAGAGCACTGAAGGCTGTCAGGGTTTCTCAGCTCAGCACAAAGACGAAGCCCTCAATACGCTTAAGTATGCAGCAGAAGGTGGACAGTATTTTGGGACACAGCACGTGGCACTAGGTCAAAGAAAACCTTCATTTACTGGTAAAGGTTCTTTTTTATTTATTTTTATGGACAGTGTATAGTCCAGGCTGTTCTTGAACCTGAGATCCTCCTGCCTCAGCTTCCCTAGTGCTGTGATTACAGGTGTTCAAGTTTTATTTTTAGTTTTCAAGTAACTTACAACCAGAGGATAGGAATAATGAAAGTTAAAATCACACGATTATTATCACAGTAGAACTCATTTTTGAAACACAAGGGTGGATTTATTTCCACAGCCACTTTCTACATATTCTCTGTTAGGCTTTGCAGAGCTCTGACTCGAGATCTTGGGCCATGCTCTGTCTGCCCCATGTTTTTGTCTTGGTCTCCAGTTTTGAGTCTGACTACTCTGTGCTAGTCTACTTTCCATGACTATAATGAGATACCTGTAGCTCAGCATGTTAGAAAGAAAACAGGTTACAAAGCTCAGAGTTTTGAAAGTCCAAGACATGTAGTGGCACATGTCTGTAATTCCAGCACTCAGGAGGCTAAGGCAGGAGAATCACTACAAATTCAAGGCCAGCTGGGGTATATAATATGTCCAAGGCCAGCCTTGACTGGATAGTGAGACTTTTTAATTTTGAGATAATGTTTCACTAAGTCGCTAAATTGAAGTTGGAGGTAGGGAGATAGCTCAGTGGTCTAAATGCCTGCCTAGGCCAGGCCTGGTGGTACATGCCTGAAATCCCAGCACTTGGGAGACTGAGGCAGGAGGATCAGTGTGAGTTCAAGACCAGCCTGGGCTGTAAAAGTGAGCTCAAGGCCAGCTTGAATTGTGTAGCAAGACCCTGTCTCAAAAAGACTAACTAACGGGGCCCAGCAGGATGGCTCAGTGGTCTAAAGCGCCTGCTTAGGAAAGCTTAGGTGGCTCCAGGGACTGTGGTTTGATCCCCAGCACCACATGCTGCACCAGCCCTGCCCTCAGGGCAGGCTGAGCTGGCCATAAAAATAAATAAACAAACAAACAGAAGTTCTGAAACAAGAAAAAAAAAATAAAAAGACTAACTAACTAACTAACTAACTAACTGCCTGGCAGGTGTAAGGACCTGGGCTTCATCCACCTGTACTGCATGCCATACTGCCCCCACCATGGGCCCCTGAGCTGGCCACCAAAACCAGGCGTGGTGGTGCACATCAGTAATCCCAGCACTGGGGAGGCTGAAACAGGAGAAACACTATGAGTCTGAGGCTGCTTAGCAAGACCCTGTACCAAATACATAAATTTTTAAAAAAGTTGCTAAATTGATCCATTTGTGCTCAAAGTAGTCATCCTCTTGCTTCAGCCTTCTAGAGTGCAGAGGTGACAGGTAGGCACCACTGTGCCCAGCTGAGTTCCATCTCTTAAAGAGACCACCACCTCCTAATGTCATTACGCTGGGTAGCGGACTGTGAGCAGAGGAACCCTGGGGATGGGCTGAGCAGCTGCTGCCATCTACACTGGCTATGCCATCCTCCTTGCCCCACATTGCCACACTTCTCCGGCCTAGCGGGCAGCATGGCACCATGCCCACAGCCATGGCCCCAGCCCCATCCTCCTTGATGCTTCTGTAGCCTTGGTGCTGAAGCTGGGCCCTCCCTCCTGCTCCAAGATTCCTGCTTCCAGCCTAGTTCTGCCTGGGAACGAAACCCAGGGACTTGAGCATGTGTTCTGCCACTGACTGACATCCCTGACCCTTTTACTTTATCTTACATTGAGATGTGGTGTTGCTAGGTAGCCCAGGGTGGCCCTTAACTTGAAATTCTCTTGCTTCAGCCTCCTAGGGAGCTGAGATAACAGGAATTACAGACGTGTGTGCATTTCCAGCTGGAATGTATCTCTGTCCACAAGCAACGCCCTTTCCTCCCAAGAGCCTGACTGAGCTCCTCTGTCTCTTCTCTGTAGTTGTTTCCCTCTGCCCCCCTCTCTGTGTATGTATTTGGTACAATCCTCCTGTTTTCAGCTACCCCCGGCACTGGGATTACAGGCATGCTCTATCATGCCCAGTCTCGGTGGCTGACTCAGTGCATCCTGGGGTGAGGCCTGCATGGCATGTGGTGCCAGCAATAGATCTCTGGTCCCTGTGCTTGCCTTGGTAGATGCTTAGTCAGCTGAGCTATCTCACTGGCTTTTCACATTTTCTAACTTTTATAAGCACATTGGCCACATTGGCTTGGAGCCCCAGGTGTCCTCATTTTCCTTGCTCACCCTCTGGAGATCCTATCTCCAAATTAAGTCACATTGTAAGTACTGGGATTTGGGTACCAACATGTCTTTTTGTGAGCATGCAATCCATAACATTGATCTCCCTTTCAGTCACCAAAGCTATGAAAAAATGGCTCTCAAACTCAGTGGCTTCTTTTAAGTGTGTTTGTGGGTGAGGAATTTAGGCAACAGGGATGACGCTTGTTCCAGCTTCAGGACACCTTAGGCATCGATGGGGCTGACATCATCTGGTGGAATTTTCCTTCAGGTGTCTGGTTGTTGATGCTGGAGGCCACTTGTGCCTGCTGGTGTGGCGACTATATGCATTCTTCTCCTCCTGACCTGGGCTTCAGGCAGGCTTGGATTTCCAAGACCCAACTTTGTTTCCAAAGAGATTGTTTCATCCTGCAATGTGGGAATGGTGTCACATGTCACCTTGGGGGAACCATCAGGTTACTTCTGCTGCCTTCTATTGGCCTTAAGGGCCCAAGAGGAAAGAAATGTGACTCTAGAGAGAGTAGGAAAGGTTCTAGAAGAACATGGTGAATGCTCCTTAGGATAGAGCCTCTTTAGAGATTCTTATCTTTAGAATAGTGAATCTGTCACAAATGCCAATCCTAAAGTATTTATAAACTAAACTCATTCCCGATTAAACTCCTCGCCCCCACTCACATTCCCTAATGATCTATTCTCAACTTCTCTGTGTCTATGAATGATATGATGAAGCTCTAACTTTGTTATTATCCCTTCTGGGAGCACCTGTCAGTCTGAGTGATTGATTGATTGATTGATTGATTGATTTTGAGACAGGGTCTCGGCATGTAGTTCAGACCAGCCTTGGTCTCCCTATGTAGTAAAGGTAGAACTCTCAGTAAGGCAAGGCTCCTGCCTCAGTTTCCCAAGTGTTGGAATTACAAGCATGTTACACCAAACCCAGTCATCTACTGCTGTTTAAAAACCTCTGTCTGGAGACACACTGGAGAGCCAGTGTGACTAAAAGGAGAAAAGAAAGCGCTCTTGAGAGTTTCTTTGAACTCGCAGGTATGTGTTGAGCATTTACAGTGTATCAGTACAGTACCAGCAGCTGAGGACGCACAACTCGGTGTGTATAACGGCTAAATGCATGTGATTTGCTGGGCATGGTGGTACACCCTTATAATCCCAGCACTCAGGAGGCTGAGGCAGGAGGATCAACATTCAAGGCCTGACTGAAATACTTAGCAAGACCCTGTTTAAAAAAAAAAAAAAAAAGGAATTTTTGTTAGATTCTGTTACCTCGCCATCATCAGCCCTTAGATTTGGTTCTGCTGTCTGGAAGTTTGTGTTTAGGCTAAAATAATAATTACAGCACTCTAAAAAAAAAAACAGTTTGGCAGTTTTTGATAAACAAGCACAATATAACCACAAATTCTATTCCTGCAACGTTATCTAAATGAAATACTAACCTATGTTCTCAGCTGGGTGGGACGGTACCCAGCTGTGGTGCCAGCAACTCAGGAGGCTGAGCTGGAGGGATCACAAGTTCAAGAACCAAATGGTCTATGTAATGAGACAGTATCTCAAAATAAAAGAAATAAAGTAAAGTGGCTCAGTGGCAGAGTGCTTGCCTAGCACGTTAGAGACTTTGGGTTCTACTCCCAGCACTGCAAACAGGATAAAAACAAAAGCAAAAATTAAACCTGTGTTCACACCAATGCCTTCATGTGAAACTAGAAAGAAGCTAAATGTCCTTCATCTGAGGAAAGTGTAAAGGAGTAGTACCATGTGCACATGTGCACTTGCACACACACACACATATACACACACACTGAAATATTAAGCAATAAAAATGTACAAAAGATGCAACAATATGGGGGACACTGTGCTCTGTGCCAAGTGAAAGAAGTGAGTCTCAACAGGGTACACCCCTCATTATCCAATTTATGCGACACTCTAAGATTAAACTAAGACAGACATCTGGCACTGGTTGCAAGGGTTGAGGAGGGGAGAAAGGGCTGACTTGTAAGGGTCATGGAGGGGACTTCTGTGGGTGATTTTGTACCTTGATTTTGGTGGTAGTTGCCTGGAGACATTTGTCAAAAGTTGCCGAACCATCCACTGAAATGCTAAAGTTTTTACTATGTATAAATGATGCTTTAATGAAAAAGCCAATACAGACAATTTCCAGGTGGCACCATTTTTAGTGTGATGTCATGGCAGGCTGGCTGGGGATACAGGCCCTGGAATCAGCTGGCCTGGCTTGGAGATTCTGGCTAGGATTCAGAGAAGGTGAGCCCAGGCCCTCCTAGACTATCACCTGGATTACAGGAGCGAGCACAAGGACAGCACTTTAATGAGGTGGTTGCCACATACAAGTATTCTTTTTCCTTCAAAATTACAGTTCAAGGGATTAACTTTGGTTTTACAAAGAGATTAAAGAAATCAGTCAGATGGGCAGTAACGCTTGGTTTAAGCTTTTCAAATGGACAGGAGCCATGGAGGTTGAGGAGCAGAGGAACAAAATGCTTGGAATGGCACCTTAGAAAGAGGGACCCAGCACAAAGGCCAAAAGGAGAAGCGTTTGTGGACCTGAGCTAGGTGGAGCAAGGAGGACCCCTCCTGGGACACTGAGGGGATTGTGGCAAAATGGGAGTGTGAAGGGCCTGTCTGAGAATCTCCACTCCCAACAAGCTTGCAGGTGATGTTGGTTCTCCTGCGCTCCTTTGAGCATGAAGGGTAGAGAAGTAAAGGGAACAAAGTATTTCAGAGAGCAGGAAGTGGTGAATCATGTTGAGGATGGAAGCACTAAAGCAAGAGGAGGACCGAAAATCTCTAGTTCTATCAACCTGTAGGCTGTGGCATGTTTTTGTCCAACCATAGGCAGACAAGTAAGGGCAGAAACCTTGTTGGAACGACTCAGAATGCATGCAGGTGTGGAGACTGAGTATGTACAATTCTGGAGAAGTTTGGCTTTGAAAGGGAACAGGGAAGTTGAACGTGGTGGTACACACTGGTAATGCCAGCACTCAGACTACTCAGGAGGCTGAGGCAGGGAGATCACTGTGAGATCGAGATCAGCGTGGGCTACACAGTGAGTTCAAGGACAGCCTACAGAAGAAGAACAAAGATGCTGTAAGGAGAAAGGTAATTGGTGTTCTTTTTTTTTTTGTCTTTTTGAGACAGTCTCGCTATGCAGTTCAGGCTGGCCTTTAGCTCACTTTTGTAGCCCAGGCTGGTCTCGAACTCACATCGATCCTCCTGCCTCAGCCTCCCGAGTGCTGGGATTGCAGGTGTGTGCCACCACGCCCGGCCAATTGGTGTTCTTGATATTTGATTTTTTAATTTTTTTAAGGTGATGGGGAGGATTCTATAGAAAGACACTGATAGGCAGGAAAGAATGAGAGGATGATGTGACCTGAAAAGGGGTAGAGTTTCTAGATTCAGCCACTAGACACCCCTTTAAATTTGACTTTTAAAAAACAACAAACAATTTCTCAGGGTAAGTACATCCCCAAACATTGCTGGGAGTCCTATCGTTCTCTGGCAACACTAAAATGGGAACACTTTATATAAAGGGTTGTAGGCAAAGATGGACCAGGAGGGAAGTGGAGCTATAAAGCCCTCCCGGCTGTCATATTCCAACACACCAAATGAATTACCAGTTGTACCAGACGGGTAACTACTTTGAATTTCAGCTTTTGTAGTTTTATGGTGATAAACTGGCAGAAATGTTTGGTTGTAAAGCTACAGAAATGTCCTAGCCTGAAATATCAGCTCTTAAATGTCTTGGAGCAAACGGGTCATGGATTGGCGCGCTGGACGGTGAATTATAGGATCCCTGGCGTGGCCCAACTACGGACGCTAACCAAAAGCAAGCCAAGAGCTCAAGCACAGGCACACAGTAAGCGCCTGCGCACTGCGTTGTCCCGCCCTCTTCCAGTCCATCCGGGTCTCGGACAGGGGCGTGTCCGTGTAGAGGGTCTGGGAGGCTGCAGAAAGGAAGGATGTCGTGGGAGCTGGAGGAGGGGAGAGAGCGAGGCGTGGCGTGGGCGTGGCGGAGAGCGCGCTGTCACGTGACGTGCGTGGCGACGTGTCGGCCATCTTGTGTTGTTGAGGCTGAGGACTGACTTGGGTTCTGAGAGACTCTGTCCCGGACCGCAGGTAACCCGCGACTCCGTCTCGCTCCTCCGCCCGGGTCCGCTCCGCGCCCTGGCCCTGCTCCTGCGCCCCAGGCAGCCCGGGCCTCCCACGTGCGCTCGCGTCCCCTCTTTACGGCCCGATCCCGCTCGGCCGCATGGGCTCGGACAGGCCGCCCTGGCAGCTGCTGTGGCCGGCTGGGGGCGTCAGACGAGCGACAGGTCAGATGCGGGGCCGGAGCGAGCCTCCTCCCGGGCGCGGGGCACGGCGGGCGGGGCGCGTTTCTCCCGCCAGAAGCCCCCGCCGCCCGGGCCCGTGCGGGCGCCGAGGGAGCCGAGGAAGGGAGGAGGGCGGTGGGGCGCGCGGTGTCAGGCCGAGGGCTCGCCTTCCGCTCCGGGCCGGCCGCCCGCCCGGCCTCGGGGTGGCCGGGAACAGCTGCTTCGCCCAGACAGCTGCTCCCTTCGGCCCCCTTCCCACACCTGCCCCGGAGAGGTGCGCCCTGCCTTCCCCGGAGCATCTGGATGGGGGAAGCTGCCTTTGGGGCGAGAGGACGGGGTCTGGCCCAGGCCCGAGGCCAGGTGGAGCCATGATCGGAGCCTCGGGCCGACTGGGTCTGGGAAAGCGGAGACCGCGGCAGCTCTGGGCACGCGAACCTGCGCTTCGGGCCGAGATGGGTAGTAGTCGTCTGTGGAAGCAGTTTTCCACTAAGCACTCCGAACACTTCAGTCTTGTAGCCGAAGTATAAATCATAAATCAAGCGAGCGGAAGGGATGAAAGAAGCATGCAGTGTGACCGTGTTTGGGAAGCAATAAGGTGCCTTTGCATTTATACAGTAACCCCCTCCCACCTATCCACCCCCAGTTCTCCCGAACGTCAAAGCACTTAAACACATCTAGTTTCTCTGTAAGAAAGGTAAGTATTCCACTGTAACTCGCAAGAAAGCAAGGGACTAGATAGAACCCCTGAACTGCGGTGTTCTGGCCAGTGCTATAATACCTTGTATGGGTAGTTTGAGTTCCTTGATTGTATTTTTTTCCCCCCTAGTCTTGTATTCAAGACAATTTTTTTTCTCCGTAGTATTTACTTTTTAGACTAACGATTTCCAGACTAGAAATAAAAGTTTTGTCTTTCTTTCTGTACATTAACTTACACTTTGCTAATATTTGCAGCTCTGGAATTAGAATTTGTCTGTTTTGGTTAGAACATAAAGGCTTTCTCTCCTTCCTTGATGTTTTTACGTTTTACTAGTTGTACAGCAGCTTTTTTTTTTTTTTCCTTTTCCTTTTTTTTTTTTTTTTTTTTTTTTTTTTTTTTTTTTTTTTTTTTTTTTTTTTTTTTTTTTTTTTTTTTTTTTTTTTTTTTTTTTTTTTTTTTTTTTTTTTTTTTTTTTTTTTTTTTTTTTTTTTTTTTTTTTTTGCTTAAACTGGCATATGTACATTTCTATTACATCAAATTTTGACATCAAAAGAGGACTGTAGAAAAAAATTAAAAGTAGCATTCATCTGGAAAAACTTCACAAGATACTTAGACATTTAGCACAGGAAAACACTAGTGATGGTACTGATTCACTAGAAAGGAGAGGACTTTCACACCCTTTTGATACTTGATACTTTAGAGTCTGTGTAGGCAGAAGGAATTGTGTTTCCTTTTATTTATTTGACAGATTTTGAGTAGCTTACTACACTGTTGGGATGCTGGAAGAAAAGCAGGTAATTTATTTCTCGAGCTCATTTCCAGACAGATAAATACTTAGGTAAAATATACAAATGCTCCTTAACTTAATGATGGAGCTGCATCTCCGTTAAACCAATTGTAAGTAGAAAAGTGATTTAAATATGCCTCACCTATTTCCTGTTACAACTTAGCAACACAGTCTGCAGTAGAGTCTTTCTTTTTCATAGCATTGTGACTGAAAGCTGTTCTGGCATAGCTGAGTCTAGAACACCAGACTTTTTTTGCACCATAGTTGGAAAGTCCCAATTTGAACCATTCCAAGTCAGTAAAGTTGTAACTGATATGGGAAAAATTAAATGGAAGTAGGAGATAGTAAAGAGCGTATAGGCAGTTAACTTTGCGTACTTCAAGAAAGCTTTACGGGTAAGCAGATGTTTGAGGGAAGACCTGACAGGTAAGGAGAGAAGAATGGTCCAGAATAGGAGGCAACAAGGACAAAGATTTTTTTTTTTTTTTTAGTGTATTTGCTACAGAGGCTGACTATACAGATGTGACAGATTGGACTCCTACTGACCTTTCTGTTTTAGCCTCAGTGCTGTGATTACAGGCTGGTCTCATTGGCCGTCTCGGCATGTCCAGGGCCGGGGCTGGCTTGGTCTGTGGTACCAAGGATGGCACCCTGTCCCTGCTCTTGCCTAAGTAGGTGCCTAGTCCACCAAGTTATCTCATTGGCTCTTAGGGCAAAGATCTTTTTTTTTTTTTTTTTTTTAAATTGAGCTTGCTTCCTTTATTTATTTTATGTTAAAATCAGCTCAGCCTGCCCTGGGGATGGGGCTGGCGCAGGCACAGCATGTAGTGCCCGGGATCAAACTGTAGTCCCTGTGGTTGCCTAAGCTTTTCTAAGCAGGTGCTTTAGACTGCTGAGCTATCTTCCTGGCCCAGGGCAAAGATCTCAAGGTAAAAGAAGTTGGAAGTGCTGGTGTGGTGGTGCACACCTGTAATCCCAGTGCTGGGGAGGCTGAAAACAGAATTACAAGTCCAAGTTACATAGTGAGACCCTGATTCAAACATATATATCCAGTTCTCACACTGCAAAAGCAGTAACAAAAATGAAAGCAAAACAAATGGGAGCCATTAAGAGTCATCTGAGAAAAGCATTGAGGCTAGCTTAGGTAGAGACAGGAGTAAGACGAAAGCTGGTATTATCCTTTGGTACAAAGATGGTTATTCACTGTCCTGGAATCTTCCCTTTTCATGTATGATTTTCAGATTTTGGAGCTTTGCGTCAGTAGCCTCTACCCCATTTGAAAAAAATTAGGATGCTTATATATTTCAGAATGTTATAATGGGTTATCTTTTCTCAAAAGTGTGTTTGCTTGTTTGTTTGTTTGTTTATTTATTTATTTTGCGGTACCAGGGATCCAACTCAGGACCTTGTGCTTGCCAGGCAACCACTTATTCCACTCAGCTATCTCCCCAGTCCTCAAAAGTATGTTTTTAAATAAGATTGACCAGGCATAGTAGTATATGCTTGTAATCTTAGCACTCAGGGCTTTGAGTTTAAGGGCAACCTGGGTTATATAGTTCAAGGCCACTTCAAGTTTTGTTTTTTTCTATACCAGAAATAGAACTCTGGACCTTGTGCTTGTCAGGGCCCTGAGCTATATACTTAGCCCAAGGCTAATTTAAGTTACACAGAAGAAAAGCAAGAACAAAACCAGAAAGATTGATGCTAAATTACCTGGAAGTATTTTTCAGGGCATGCAGTTAGTGCATTAACTTTTTTTTTTTTTTTTTGTTTTTTTTTTTGTTTAAGTTTAGCCCAAGCTGGCCTTGAACTCAAGGTGATCCTCCTGCCTCAACCTCCACAGTGCTGGGGTTACAGGTGTGTACCACCTTATCTGGTTAAGAATTTCTTTTTTTTTTTTTTTTTTTTTTTGTTACCTTGTATCTTTTTGTGGGGGAGGCTGGCTTGGCATATTATAAGGCAGCGGTTCTCAACCTGTGGGTTGTGACTCTGGTGGGGGTTGAACTACCAAAACACGGGGGTCACCTAAAGCCATTGGAAAATACATAATGCATGTCAGGTATTTACATTCCGAATCGTAACTAGCAAAATTATAGTTTTGAAGTAGCCACCAAAATTATTTTTTTGTTTTGGGGTCGCTGCAACATGAGGAACTGTTATTGCGGGGTCAGGGCATTAGAAAGGTTGAGAACCACTGCTCTAAGGGCAGGGCTGGTGTGGCAAATGGTGCCAGGATCAAACCTCAGTCCCCTGCACTTACCTAAGCTTGCCTAAGTAGGTGTTTTAGGCTGCTGAGCTATCTCATCAGCCTTAAGAATTTCTTAAAATTCCCTATTGTCTAGCTTAATTTTATATCCTCAGAGTTATTCCTATTAAGTTGTTATCATTTATAACATGCATGTGTAGAGCTGTTTCTGTTGAGTTTTGAAATTCTTCCATTTTCACTTTTCAGGTAAAGTATTTTTTTTTTTTTTTTTTTTTAATGTATTTAGTACCAGGTCTCACTACACAGATTAGACTCATAGTGATCCTCCTGTTTTCAGCCTCCCAAGTGCTGGAATTATAGGTCACACCACCACTTCCAGTCTCAATCGCTGGTTTAGCACATGGGGGGCCAGGGCTGGGGCCAGGACCAGCAGGGGAGATTGAACTCCTGGGTCCCTGAGTCTGCCTAAACAGGCACTTTAATTCGCTGGGCTAACTAGCTGCCCTTTTTTTTTTCCTTAATGTCAGAGTAATTTGATAAAACATGAAAAAATTTTTAAACTTTTCCTTAATTTCTTTCTCCCTCTCTTCATCATTATTTTGTAGTATTGGAGATTGAGCCTGGGACCTTTGCACTGAGTTACATCCTCAGTGTCTTAGGTTCTTGTTATTTTGATAAAAGGTGTTGCTAGCTGGGGTCCAACTTGGTGATCGTCATCCTGCCTTTTCGTTTGTTGGTTTTTGTTTTTGGAGACAGAATCTTGTTATGTTGTCCAGGCTACGCTTGCACTCAGGGCAATTCTACTAACTCAAGACTCCCAAGTTCTGGAATTGTAGGATTGTACTGTCATACCTGGCTTCTATTTATGTACATGTTCTTAAGTTGAACTACCATAAATGTCCTGTTTCATACCAGTTAACCTCAGGAAGTTAATAATTTTGAAATATTTTAGCTTATGAATGGTCTCTATAAAAGTAATTTGTGGTAGTTTTGCCTCAAAACCATGCAAAGATAGGAATTATTACATGGTCAGGGTGTGAATGAGGCTGCTTGGCTAAAAGGCAACTTAGTGATGGTAGTGATGAAATAGCGTCTGAATTGCAATTCTTTGGTTCCTTTGTTGAATTTTGGAAACATCTTTTCTTGTCTTTTTGAGACAGGGTCTCAGTATGCAGTTTAGGCTGGCCTTGAAGTCACTTTTTTTTTTTTTTTTTGCGGGACCAGGGTTTGAACTCGTGATCTTACACTTGCCAGACAGGCACTTGTGCCATGGAGCTATCTCCCTGGCCCCTGGACTCACTTTTGTAGCCCAGGCTGGTCTCAAACTTGCACTGTCTCTGCCTCCCAAGTACTGGGATTACAGGCATGCACCACTATGCCTGGCAAATTTTTGAAACATCTTTTCTAAATAATATTTTTTATATCACACCAGTTTATTTGTTCTCATGACTCTGCATTTTAATACGCTATATAAATTTGTTTTCTTTTGTTGACCTTTGTACTAGAAGATGACAGTATAGCAATTATTGTCCTGGAGGATGTTGTTGGTGAAAAGATAACTATTGTTCTCTGAACTTCTGAAGGATCTTTAATTTGTGCTGTTTTCGAAACTTTATTTGCAGTTCTCTATTCGTTCCTGCCGATTAAACTTTCCATACTCTTTTGTTGTTGTTGTTGTTCTGTAATGGGTCCAGTCTCATTAGCTTAAATCTGTAGCCTTAATCCAGATATTTTAGAACAAAGTTAGATGTCTGTTTTCCAAGAGTTTGAATTGCCTAAACATTCTTTGGTCAGCATTGTAAAAATTTGAGGAACCACTTTTTTCCCTTCTGCTTGCTTGACCTTCACCAGTATTTTATGGTAATAAAGACCTAGGGTTTCCATTCATTTTTTAATGCCTTGAGTAATTATATCTTTAAAAATATAAGGAAAATTTCATGATTAATTTTACCTTATTCTGATCTTTTGTGGTGCTGGAGAACCCCTAATGTAAGCCATAATGGTAGGAGTGTAGGGGCCGGTGAGATGACTCAGCAAGCTTAAGAAACAGATCTTCCCAGCACCACATGCTGCACCAGCCCCACCCCCAGGGCAGATTGAACCGGCCATTAAAAAAAAAAAAAAAAGAAGAAAGAATGTAAACAGTGCTATTGTTTTTCACATAACTTTGCAATGTTAGTGAGGGAGGGGGGAGGTTTGAAAAACAATGTTTGTCTTTTTGAGACAGGATCTGTCATGTAGCTGAGGCTGGCCCTGAGCTGACTTTGTAGCCCAGGCTGGCCTTGAACTCTCAGTGATCCTCATACCTCAAGTCTCCTGAGTGCTAGCATTACAGGCATGTGTCACCATGCCTGGCAAAACTGTCTGTCTATCTAGCTATCTATCTATCTACCTTTCTTTCTTTCTTTCTTTCATGTGTAAATTTTTTTCAAGAATTTTGTATTTTATTTATTTATTTTTTTCTTGTTTCAGAACTTTTGTTTTGTTTATTTTTATGGCCGGCTCAGCCTGCCTTGAGGGCAGGGCTGGCGCAGCATGTGGTGCCGAGGATCAAGCCAAGGTCCCTGCAGTCGCCCAAGCTTTCCTAAGCAGGCGCTTTAGACCACTGAGCCATCCCGCTGGACCCAAAACATTTCTTTAAATGACCAAACTGGTACTTACTTTTGTCATCTGGGGATTGAGCCTTCATACTGAGCTATGTCCCCAGCCCTTTTTATTTTTCATTTTTATTTTAAGATAGGGTCTCAGGGCCAGCCAGATAGCTCATCAGATTAAAGTACCTGCTTAGGCAGATACAGGGACTGGGGTTGGATTCCCATCCTGCCATGCTGGCCCTACCCCCGGGGCATGCTGAGATAGCAGTTGAGACTGGGCCTAGTGGCATGTGCCTATAATTCCAGTGCTTGGGAGGCTGAAAACAGGAGGATCACTCTGAGTCTGATCTGTGTAGTGAGACCCTGTAGACCCTGTACTAAATACATAAAAGTAACAATAATAAGATAAGGTCTCACTAAATCACTAAGTGCCTACTCTGGGCTTGAACTTGCCATTTCCACCTATCTAGTAGTGGTGAACCTATGGTAGCAGGTCATTTATATCATTGGAAGCTCTGAAAGGTTTGCTGTCACTGCTTCTGCCCCTGCCTCCCATATTGTTGGAGTTACTGGTGTGTGCTACAATAGCCAGTTCAATGTTAATTAGATAAGAATATTTTCAGAGTATTGAAAGTATTGAAGGGCTTCATTAACTTGAATTTAATCATACTTATGATGAGAGATACCTTAGAACTTACTCTCTTTAGTTGACCCCATACAATTTGTCTGCAGCTCATTCCCCTTTTCCTTTTTCCTTAAAAAAAAGTGGAGTGCAAGAGCTATATAGTTGGTTGAATTTTGGGGCATCATAATAGCTACTTTCCTTTATGTTTTGTTTTTTTTTTTATTTTTCGTGGAACTCGGGATCGAACTCAGGACCTTGCACTTGCCATTCAGGCACTTGTGCCCCTGAGCTATCTCCCGAACCTCTGTGCTTTATTTTTCCGAGACTGTCTTACTATGTCATTTAGGCTCATCTCAAACCGGCCCTGCCCTCAGGGCAGGCTGAGCCGGCCATAAAAATGAGTGAATTAACAAAGGTTCTGAAATAAGGAAAAAAAAAAATAAATAAATAAATAAAAAAGTTGTCAATTTTAGGTATTAATTACTTTTTTTTTTTTTTTTAAACTTTATGTCATGACAGGCTCAGCCTGCCCTGGGGGTGGGGCTGGCACAGCATGTGGTGCCGGGGATCGAACTGAGGTCCCTGTGGTTGCCTAAGCAGGTAGTTTAGACCACTGAGCTATCTCACCAACCCTTGATTACTTTTTTGGTAGTATTTAAAGCATCATTTGATTTTAGCAAAGAGACTTGTTGAAGCTGTGATATGTCAGTCCCTTCTGTGTCACTTGAAAATCATCTTGTGTCTTTTTTTTTTTTGTCTTTTTGAGACAGGGTCTCGCTATGCAGTTGAGGCTGGTCCTGCGCTCACTTTTGTAGCCCAGGCTGGTCTCGAACTCGCACCAATCCTCCTGCCTCAGCCTCCCAAGTGCTGGGATTACAGGCTTGAGCCACCACGCCCGGCTCTTGTGTCTTTTTAAAGTTTGTCAGCACATTAAAAGTGGTTGTTTTGCAGCTGAAAGCATACCTGGAGCTTTGATCCTTGAACATTTTGACAGTGGTCAGATTTCCAGGAGTTCACTGATTGTTTGCGTAGGGTACATATTGCTATGATGCCACTATCATTTTTCCTATTAGATACCAAAAAATATCTTTGAAAGATAATACCAAAGCCCTATTTTTTGCCCTCTAGCATTCTGAATTGAACTTGGAGCCTTAGTCATGCTAGGCAAGCCATCTGCCATTGAAGTACATCTCAGCCCTTTTAAATGTTTGAGACAGAGTCTTTTTTTTTTTTTTTTTTTTTTTTCAGAGTCTTAATAAATTGGCAAGTCTGGCCTTACTTGTAGTCTTGTCTCATCCTCCATAGCAGCTGAGATTATAACTGCGTGCCACCTTGCCGAGCTGTACTGTGGTTTTTAAGACACGGTCTCATAAAAGTTCAGACTGACCTTGAACTCACTGTGTAATCTAGGCTGCCCTCCCAACTTAATAAAACCTCATGCCTCAACCTCTGAAGTACTGGGTCACAGGGCTGGCTATAATGTGATTTTTGAATGAAAACTTACTCTCCAGGAATCCTGTTCTACTGTTCATTTTGTCAGAATTATTCAGGGCTTTGGTTAAAAACATGTTTTATTTTAGTCTCACTGTAGCACTACCAAGATACTATGTTTTGTTTTTGGCGGGACTGGGGTTTGAACTCACGACCTCGTACTTGCCTGGCAGGCACTTGTGCCATGGAGCTATCTCCTCAGCCCCTCCCCAAGATAATACAAAATCAGGGAATCTAGTACATGAATATATCAGCCAACTGGGGTGACATAACCATATCTTCAGTCTTTGTACTCTAGGAGGCTGAGCCAAGAGGATTGGTACTTGGGAGCCAAACATGGGTAATTTGAAAGACCGTGTCTCAGAACAAAAAAAAACTGGGGATGTATGTCTGTGAAGGCCCTAAAATTTAGACTGTAGAACTGTCAAAAACCCCTACAAGTTAGCACATTCAATATTCTAACTAGATTTGGAAGCCCTTTCCTATATTTCCTGATGAAAAATTTTTTGCTTTAAAGAGATTGCTGAATGACTTATGTTAATAATTTTGTCATTTACAGTGTCAAAAGGACCTAAACAGTGCTTAAACCTCCTGCTGTGAAGCAGCAGAACTTTTGAACAGGTAAGTTGGAAAGAAAACATGAAGTTGAAGAGTTAAGCAAGTAGGTGTTTGTTTGTTTATTTTTTTAATACAGCAAGGCTGGGGTTGGAACCCAGGGCCTTGTGCATGCTAAGCAAGTGCTTTCTTACTGAATTACATTCCTGACCCCAAGGTGAATTTTGGTTTTAGATCTTAGTTGTTTTTTTGTCCTCCTATTTCTCTTGCAATTATATAGATAGTAGAAAATTCTTTTATGGTGCTTTGAGCAATGCTTTGGGGACAGGTGTGCTGAGGGCCTAAGGCATTGGTTAAAGAACTTGCAAGTGTTTACTGAACTAGAAATTGGTAAGCCTTTAGAGGCTAGTGGAGTCTAGGTGGCACTTCCAGTTTTGTCATAAGTAGTCTTCTGCAAGTTTTTGTTCTGCTTTAGTTAACTTTCTTCAGTCTGGCCTTTTCTACTCAACAAATGTGGGGAAAATGACTGCTTCATTCTTGGAAATGTGAACTTAATCTGTAGTGCTACTAGCTAAGTGATTACTAGCACAGTGTCTAGATTTCACTTTCTGGGAAGGACAGTTCAAATGATTTCACTTGGTTCAATTTTCCATCATTGGTTCAGTGAGTGTTGGTATAGGATCTGAGTCTAGAAACGCAAACATAATGAACTGAAAGGTTGGTAGCTATTCTAGGCAGACTCCTATAGTGAGTCTATATTTTCATTTACTTGTATTTTAGAAAATCCTGTAAATAGCTCTATAGTTTTTTGTGCCCCAAAGGGTTAATTGACATACATGGCTGGGGTTATAGCTCAGTGGCACAGTACCTTCCTGGCAAGTGTGATGTTCTGAGTTAGATTCCCAGTTTTCTAGATGATACAAGCCCAATTATTGCTCGCCCTCCCTCCCTCCCTCCCTCCCTCCCTCCCTCCCTCCCT
>PVJA010020211.1:0-37274 GCA_004027025.1 Myocastor coypus | reverse complement strand
GAGAGAGAGAGAGAGAGAGAGAGAGAGAGAGAGAGAGAGAGAGAGAGAGAGAGAGAGAAAGAGAGAGACAGACAGACAGAGACAGAGAGACAGAGGCAAAGAGAGAGAGCAAGAGAGGAGAGAGATTTCCATTAATCCTCCTCAACATATTTCACCTCACTTTGAATACATTTGTCCTAATATTTTTACCATTTTGTGAATCAGTTCTGCAAAAGGTATGATTAAAAAAATGCTGCTGTCATGTGTCATGCAATTTATTCACGGGCTGTGGCACATTGCGATATTTGGCTCGTCCCAAATTTTAAAAAGATCAACAGGTAAACACTGTTAATGAATCAAGGACTTTTAGGCAGCTATGACAGTGTAACAATATTTACCTACAAAATAGGACTTCCCAAACCACTTCAAAAAGTGGCAAGAAAGATGTAGAAATGTGCTGGCACCAAGGGGGAATATTTTGAAACAAATGCATGGTAGTGTGACTTTTACCACAATGCATTTTTAAAATTAAACGTTCACACTATTATGCAGTCATACCTCATAGAGATGTTTAAGTAAGAAAACCAATCTTTAGTAGATGCTTACACTGCAGTATGTGAACCACTCGGCAGCTGTATCAAGGAAGTCAAATATTCTTTTGATTACTTATTAATAAATTCTATATATTGTCCCTTCTTGCAATACATACACAACTAGTTGGCTCCTCTCAGATACATAATTACAACTTACTATTGCAAGTATTTACATTATTATACAAAATCCATATTAGATTTTTAACTACAGACTGAGGTCATTGAATGTGATAAGTCTATTAATAGTATGCTTACCACTACTTCAGGGTCGTTATTCTCAAAGAATGAAAATTAATTTTAGTGTTGTCTTGGACAGTACACACAGTGGTATAAACAAAAAAAGATACAAAAGAACATGGTGAAGCACAGGACAAAACAAAATAATAACAATGCCTCATACCAATATTGTTCAACAGAAATATACTATTAAATATTTATAACTTTTCTAGGAGATATATAAAAATCAAAAATAAATAGGACAAATTAATTCTAGTAATATACTTTTATCTCAGTACATTGAAAATTTTATCACCTCAAGGTATCAATTATAAAATAATTAATGGAATATTTTATAATTTCTTCCTACCAAATATATAATGTCAAAGATCATTTATACATTGCATTTCAGTTCATACTAGGTGAATTTTAGTACTCAGTATCCATATATGGTTATTGGCCACCATATTGGATACTGCACAATTATACCACAATTGATAGTTTTGAACCCTGAACATATATTAGTATCACCTGTGAAGTTTGTTACAAAACACATCAGTGTTCCCTACCTTCAGAATTCCTGAATCACAAGTCTAGTTAGAACCTCATAATTTACAATTATACATTCCTTGATGGTGCTAATCTAGGAACCACACATTGAAAACTATAACCACGTTTCTTTCAGATTCAACTTTGGAACACTGAGCCCCATGCATTAATGGAAGTGATCAAGAATAGGCCAGAGGGGGCTGGGTAGATAGCTCAGTGGTCTCAGTGATAGTCTGCCAAGTACAAGGAGACAGATTCAATTCCAGGTACCATATACCATGCTGGCCCCAGGTGCTGAGCTGGCCATTGAAGCCAGGTTTGGTGGTACACACCTCTAATCTCAGCACTAGGGAGGCTGAGGCAGTAGGATTGCTACAAGTCTAAGCTGCATAGTCAGAACCTGTACCAAATAAATAAAAGATATTTTTTAAAAAGATTAGGCCTTACTGACACTGTTAAAAGGTCTACAAACAACAGTACATGGTTTCAAGGTAAATCCTGACTCCTCAGGAGACTTGAATCACCTTATCAGATACAAAAGCTACATTTTTTGTAACATAGGTCTTGCTTTACCTTGGTCTTAACCATCCAGCAAAACTGATCCATGAGGAATAAAACATAAAGCTATATTAATATGCTGAGCTATAAAAGGCTCAAGTCAACAGCTTCCAACATTGCCAGTTGCACTGATAAGCCACTACTATTATGGACTATTGGACTATATGTACAGCTACTTTCTCTTAGTTCAATGAGAACAAAGATTTGTACTAACAGTGCTTGGACAAGATATCATGTCTGCATTTTGCAGTGAACAAATACTATGAAGATGAAAATATGTGATATATCAATTATTATAACTGTCCTATCAACCTGTTGCGAAATTCTCTCATTGCTGTTTCTTTCACATTAAAATTAATAATAAATAAATAAACAAACAAACAAATAATCCAGTCTGCTATTCAAGAAAGAAAGAAAGAAAGAAGGAAGGAAGGAAGGAAGGAAGGAAGGAAGGAAGGAAGGAAGGAAAGAATAGGCCCTAGATGCCATGGTGGTTGGTAATTTGATGACACTATTCCAGTTTATAAATAATTTCAAATTACCATTAGTGTATGAATTAATATTGAGAAAATATTTATGCATATAGATGTTCCTTAGATCTTCATGTCTATTACTATTTGAGTGCTTCTTTCCAGGAGTCTGGTAAGGGAAGAAACCCTCACTGGCTCGCTTGTTCTTACTGAGTATTTTCAGAGCAATAATAATGCCATATTCATGTGCATGCTCTGACCTTTAGACAGTAGCTTTCTCCAAATTGACAAACTGTCAGTCAGCAAATTAGCAATGTACTTAAAAATTAAAGAATTTATTGTCAATTTATTTTGATGCATTCACTGCTTTCAGTACTATTAAACTTTAAAACATTAAGCAAATAAATGTCACTTTTTAGCTCAGTGAAAAAAAAAATAATTGTTTACATTTTATGGTCCTTTCAATCATGGCATGGATTTATTTCTGAATGTAAGCAGATCTTGGCCACCAAATTCTAGATGGTTCTGCTCATTTGTTACAGATGTTGTTCCCTCCTATCCTTATATGCAAGGTTTCATGCCTGTCAAAAAGCAATGCAAAGTAAATATCTGATCTTTAAATATTTTTGTCCCAAGAGTACAAAAACAGCCTCTGAGCCTCCTTTGGCTCCTCCTGTGTCTGAAGAAGAAGATGAAGAAGAGGAGGAGGAAGAAGATGACAATGAGCCCCCACCAGTTATTGCTCCAAGACCAGAGCATACAAAATCTGTAAGTGACAATTCACCATTTCTAAAAGATTCAAAAGATGCCCTTTGGAATATAGAATGTAATTAATTAACTGGTACCTATTGGGTATCTCTGGTGTTTCCTTCCAGAGCTAGAATATATGATGCAACCCTGGTTTTGATCATTCTTTTCAAGGATACTAAATTATCACATTAAATAATGAGACAAGAGACTGGGGAGATAGCTCAATAGGATAAGCACTTGCCTGGTAGATGTAAGGACCTGAGTTCAATCCCCCATACCAAATAAATAAATAAATAGATAGATAGATAGATAGATAGATAGATAGATAGATAGATAGACAGATAGATAAATAGACAATAGTAGCAGAGCACAACATACATAGCTACTGAGGTATAAAACTTTTCCAGATTTAAGGTAGGGAAGGATCTCCACGTGAAACAAACAGAAAGAGTTGCATAGGCAGAGGCACCACCATCAGAATTAACAGGGTCATGTATAGGAATCTCTCAAAAGTAGTTCTCAAATTGTCAGTAGCACTTCACTATTTGAAACTACTTTAAGCTATTGGTAAATAGACAATAACTTATCTTCGAAAACTACTTGAAAGGACAATGCCTTTGATGCCATATTTTTTTCTTTTGGTCTTCCGTTTTAAATGTAAGATTTTTCCCCTTTTAGATCTACACTCGTTCTGTGGTTGAATCCATTGCTTCACCAGCAGCACCAAATAAAGAAGTCACACCACCTTCTGCAGAGAATGCCAATTCCAGTACTTTGTATAGAAATACAGATCGACAAAGGAAGAAATCCAAGATGACAGATGAAGAGATCTTAGAGAAGCTAAGTGAGTTTTTTCTTCTTTTTCCTCCTCTTCTCCTCCTCCTCTTCTCCTCCTCCTCTTCTCCTCCTCCTCCTCCTCCTTCTTCTTCTCCTTCTTCTTTTTGGCTATCATTGCTTTCTTCATGAGAGAGTTTCTTAAAAACCATTTAGAAGTAGAATTTATTGCTTACAAGTTTAAGTCTGTATGAACTCCAGGATCACTTAAATCATGAGATGAAAACTTAGAGACTTAAACGTACCACATCATTCCCACCCTCATACTATTAATTTGACAGAAACAAAGTATTTTGCCCTGAAAAAGTCAATTAAGGTGAAAACTTCACAATATGCATTCAGGAGTAGTCTTAAGAATATATTAATGAAAGCAATGAAATGGTCCGATGAAATACGTTAACATACCACAAGGGCTCAGAGTCATGATAGAAAAGTCAATTTTATGCCCAACATAGTCAGTTAAAACTTCTAAGCATAAATAACGTCATCTTTCCCTTTAATTTAGAAACACTTCTAGGGCCAGGCAAATAGCTCAGCAGATTAAAGCTTCTGCAAGTAGGCACAGGAGTTTGATCGCCAGGCTTGCTGTGCCAAACCCACCCCTGGGGCACACTGAGACAGTATTTAGACTTGGCATGGTAGTGTATGCCTGTAATCCCAGCTTTTGGGAGGCTATAAACAGATGGATGACTACAAGGCCGATCTAGTAGTGAGACCCTGAACACCCTGTAGACCTTTCCCTAAAATACAAAAAAAGAAAAGAAAAAAGAGAAGGAAACACTTCTACGTGGGGAGTGTGGCAGAGTCAGTAGTCAGGAAATGCTGACAGCGTCATGTGTCAGTAGTCTGTATATGCCAGGGCACCCATGTTGTTGGCCTAGTTTTGCAGAACACTTATGCTGCAAGCAATGTTCTAGGTAAATAATAAATTTAAATATGTTCTCTGATGAAAAGAGTTGAAATTCTGCAAATCATGTCTTTTTAAACTCATACAAAATTGTCCCATATTAGCAATTAGTGCCCCCAATTTAACTAACTCCTACTCATCTTTCAAAGTTCAACTCAAAAAATCCCTCCTCAGAGAAACTTCCCCTCTTTCTTGCAATCTGAGTTAAGAGCCTCTATTCTTTATTACCTTTGTCATAGTAAAAAACCACATCATACTAGCATGCCCCCTTCAGTAGTCCAGGACCTTCTCCATTACAAGAGCTATGTCTTTTCTTTTCCTATGTGTGCAACTTCTAGTAAGTGCCTTTCATCTGAAAGTTCTCATAAATGCTCATTGAGAATGCAGTGAGCTCCCAGTGTCTGTTCTCTATGCCCAAAACTTTAGGGGACACAATGGAAGGATCATTCTCTGTCATCAAGAAACTTAAAATTGTCTTTGAAAGGTTCAATTTAGTGCAATAATACTATTATAGTGTAAGAGGCTCTTTCTTTTAATGCGTTTTTTTTTTTTTTTTTTTTTTTTTTTTACCCAGAAAGATCTGAGAAAAACAAGAGAAATTCCAGAAGCACAGGGATACTATACTGAGGTGTTGGTTGGACTCTTTTACCTTCTAGAGAATATCTTACTATATCTAAAGACAGTTTCTATCCCAATTCAGAGACTGTCACTGCATCCACTGTATAGGGTTAAGTGGACTTCTAAGCATCCTACATCATGCCTTTCATGAGGAAGTATTATGCAGCTCAAAAGGTCAATCACCGTCTACTTGGGACAAATAGAATCGCAAAGATTTGCACTGGCAAATGTTGGGGTCAGTGTTTCAGCTGTCAGTCAGCACTTGCAACTTGATCCATGGCCTTTATTAAGCTGACTTTGCATAATTAAATATCACTTCCTCAATGATTTGCTGTATTAACAACCATAATAATTCTTGTTTATCAAATTCTTTCTATGCTTACCACTTTACATATATTACCAGGGTTAATTTTTTTCAATTATCTTTGTAGTAGATTTAAACATCTGCATTTTACAGATTGCTGAAAAGAAGCTTTATACAAATTAACTTAATGCACAACTAATGGATGGCAGAGCCATAATTTAACTTCACATCTGTATGCCCTCAAACCTTACATTCTCCCATTACTCACTTGGAATATCCTAACAATTTGCACAAAATAGAAAGATGTTTTGTACACATGGACATGACCTATAAGATTATGTTTTATTTTTAAAGTCTTTGCAGCCCTTCATTAGTAAAAAATAACCACTATTAAGTAACCTTTTTCTAGTCTCAATAGATTTATTATAATGAAAATGCATTTATATACTTGTTTTAAAGTTAGTTGTGAAAGATGAATGATTTTTTTTGAGTCAAAAATCTAGCTTTGCTTGTAAACTGACAGTGCTGGAACTGTGGCCTGTGTGAATTATTGCTTGTTCTGTTCCATCTTGAGCAACATGATGAAGACGAGAAAGCAACAAGTCTACAGATTTATTAAAAATTAAGTAACTTTTTTTCCCTCTTTTGCACTTTATGTTTGGGTTTAAAGAGAATCATTTTCCTTCCAGCTCTATGACTGCCAACTTTTACCTTGTACTTACTGGTATTGGTGGAAAACCTTCAGAGAAATGGGAAGGAGCTTCTTCAGCACTAGATCCAAGCCGAGCCACATTTCCAAGTCTGCATAGTTGGGCTTTCCAGGCTTTGCCTTGCTGTTTGTTCATCAATCCGTTTTCTTTTTCACTTAAATACTGGGTAACCTTAGTCAACTCATTTAACCTGAGCCTCTATTTCTCAGCGCTGAAATTTGAATAAAAAGCATAACTACATTTAGAACTTTGTAGGATGTGTTTTGGGTAAAAGTTACAGTTAACAGAACCATGAGAATCTGAAAATCCAGATTCAAATCACAGGCCTTTTATAATAGCAGTATCACTTTGAGTCAGTTACTTAATTTTTCTGAACCTGCTTACTCATTTAACAGCTTTAGATAAATTTACAGAGACTTGCTTCAAAAAAGAAATACAATAAAAGAGCTGGATATGTAACTCTGTGATGGCCCTAAGTGCAATCTCCATTACCACAGAAAAAAATTTGAGATCATAATAGTATCAACTTCATACTATTTGATAATAAAACAAGAATATTGCATATTTCAAAAAAAATCCTCACAAATGTACCTGGCACATAGAAGGTCCTCAATGCACGATAATTATTTCATTGCTTTTTCTTTTTTGTGGCAGGTTCAGCCCTCCCTGGGGGCGGGGCTGACATGTCATGTGGTGCTGGGGATCAAACTGCGCTCTCTGCACTTACTTAAGCTTGCCTAAGTTGGCACTTTAATCCACTGAGCTAGCTCGCCTACCCTTTATTGCCTAAACCTCTCTGAATGTTCATTACTTCACTTTAAAAGTGGAAGTAATAATACTTACATAGCAGAGATTTTGTGAAGGCTAAATGAGTTAAAATATGTGAGATATGTAACAATATTATTATTTTACTTCTTTTTTTTTCTTTTTTATTCAAAAGTTGGGAAGGATTTTATTTATTTATTTATTTATTTATTTATTTATTTATTTATTTATTTATTTATTTATTTATTTATTTATTTATTTATTTATCTGGCTGGCTCATTCTGCCTTAAGGGATGGTCCGGTAAGGGTTGTGGAGCTGGGAATCGAAACCTGGTCCCCTGCACCTGACCTCATTTGCCGTAGCAAGTGCTTAAACAACTGAGCTAAGCTATAGGCCCCTCAATTAAACTAGAATTCTTATCACTTTTTTTCTGAATTCTTTAGACAAAGGTCTACAGGGTATTCAGGGTCTCACTGCTAGATAGGACTCATAGTGCTCTGCGTGTTTACAGAATCCCAAGATCTGGGATTACAGGTGCATGCCACCACGCCCAGTCTCAATTGCCATCTCAGTGCACCTTGTGGGTGGGGCCAGCACAGCAGGCCCAAGGATTGAACCCCAGACCCTGTACCCACTAGCAGGCACTTTAATCCACTGAGCTATTTGGCCAACCCTTATTAAACTGCTTTTATCAACTGAAAGTAACTATATATTTTAGTACAAAAAATGGAGGAACAGAGTCTTACAGTACAACAGAATGTTGAAAATTGAGAATAATTTCCTATGTATGTTCTCTGTATGGAAGTCTTTGGGGATCCTGGAATGAAGTGTGCCATTGCAGGTTGGGAAAAGAGTAGAAATGCGTGTGCTGGCACGGGCAGGGTGACAGATGGGCGTAGCCAGAGGAATGGCCAGTAGTCCGTAGCAGAGAGGACCCCACAAACATGAGGAAGAGGAAACAACAGGCTCAACTTAATCCTCATCCCCTTCTGTCTTGGGGATCCAGTTGCCTTGAAGTGGGCAACTCAAACCCCAAGACTTCAGGCTACTCATCTGCCATGCAGACACCGGCTGAGGGGCCAGTTAAGGTCTCAAGAGTGTCTCAGATCAACATTTCCACTTTCAGTTTTACACTGATGGACAGTCTAGGTCCAGCTTGTCCACTGTGCTCTGTCTGGGCCTGTTGCAAGATGATAAAAGAAACTTCACCATGCTAGCAGACATTTTCAAAAGGTTCTCTCAGCAAAATTGGACAATGCAGAAAATTTGTCTTCAGTCTCCACCTTCTGGAGCCTGGTAGTCATCTACTTGTCCATTTCTTCCCCTCTTCCAGCATGCCCCACTCAAAACTTGTTTCCCTAATTTATCTTCAGATAGAATTGACATTTAATTTAGAGAGTTATTTTGTTCTTTTTTGCTCTCAGTGATCACTACCTGCATTACACTAAGGGGATAATCTTTAAATAGTGGAAGTTTAGCATAATTTAATATGTCAGAGATTACACTGATAGCCTTTTCTGCCACTGAGAACACAACATGAATTCTATTTGTAACACCAGAATTTAATGAATTCTTAAAACTTTGTACTTTAAAATAAATGATTTGTTTTCCAGTAAAGAAATTTCTGTGGCAGGAAATTATTCTTATATTGCTACTTTTTTTTTTCCTTTTGGATTTTGATATGCTAACTTTCCCCCACTTTTTCATATTATGAAATGATGGCTTTCCTTTACTTCTTATAATTTATAAATGCAAATAATAAGGGCTCTGAAGGAAGAGATCAATTTTAAAATTGACTTTTTGACTGGGAGTTGTAAACAAGTCCTCCTGTACACTTGTTAACTAACATCAGTAGATGGCAGCACACACTCTCCTGTGAAGGGTAATGAAGGCAGGGATGCCATTTTATTTGAGATGCAGGAGCAGAATTTCATCAAAATGGTTGTCTTTTTGTAATCTTCATGAAAGGATTTATTTCCAGGCAATATTTTTCTCTACTTACCCTGGAACTAACTATTGAATAATTTGCCACTCTGAAGGCTTATTAACAAAATACCACCAATTGGAAGTAGTCATAATTCATAAACTAGCTTGGGCTGAAGTTTATTTGCTTTTGATCAGTCTATGTAAAAAGTCTGTTCAGGAGCCTCATAGTAAAACTGTCTTAAGAAGCTATAAACTGCTTAATAAATCTATGGTTTCAAGAAGTTTAAAAATCAAGTTTCAATTTTAAAAAAGATATAAGCACTTAATCATTAGTAACTGACTTCAAGGCAGATTGCTTTCAATAATGCAGAAATCTGCTAGACAGTTACAAAAATAAGCTAGTAACTCAGAAATAGCTAATTTGGTATTGTTTAAGAAATATATATTCTTCAACTGGCCTTAAACCATAGGATATTTAAAAGGAAGATGTCAAAATTTTATTTAAGTTCAATTCAACAAATATTTATTAATGGTCTGAAAAATTCCATATGCAGAGTTAGGTGAGAAGTCACTAAGGTGACAAAAGTGAATATTATATGTCTCTTATATTTAAGACACGTTCTGAAAAGGGTTATCAACCTGACAGAAACATTATATATTCAAGATAGAGAAAAGCAGGAAGAACAGAAGAGAGAGAAAATATATATTAATAAGTCTATAAGGACTTTATGGGAAAAGGGGTTATTAACTTTCTTCCAAAGGATCGGGGAGGGCTTCCTAAAAGAGATAATATCTAAGCTAAAGTATAAGAGCTTGCCTGAAGAAAATGTGGGAAGAACATTCCATGTAAAGAAGACTTGAAGTCATATGCTTAAGAAATATAACATATTAGCCGGGCATGGTGGCGCACGCCTGTAATCCCAGCACTCGGGAGGCTGAGGCAGAAGGATCAGTGCGAGTTCGAGACTAGCCTGGGCTACCAAAGTGAGCTTAAGGCCAGTCTGAACTGCATAGTGAGACCCTGTCTCAAAAAAAGACAAAAAACAAAACCCCAAGAAATATAACATATTGAGTATTCAATAAAATGTTGGCTGTGGAGGGATTTATTGGAGTTGCAGGAGAGGCACCTAAACTATGAAGTAAAAGCTGATCATGAGTTAAAGGTGGTTTATTATAATCTAAAACTGAAGTTTTAGTGGTGAAACATGATATAACAGATAAAGTGGGTGTGGGGTCATGAGGAACATTGCAGCCCATGCCAAGGGATTTGGGCTTTGACCTTGGGTATTAGGGAGCTATCCGGATATGTTAAACCCCAAAAGTCACATAATTTGATGAGTTTTGTCCTTGAAACATTGCGACAGAAGGCAGGGCCCTGAACTGGAATGAGCACAAGCAGGAAACAAGAATCCAGTCAGGACACTGTTGCAATAGCCCAGGCAAAAATGATGAGATCCTCACAAAAGCTGTAATTATAAGGAAAAGATAAAGTCAGGAGGTCTCCAGGCAGTGAACAGATAAAGGATACCAAGATGGAACTTGACAGATAACTGCATGGGGGCAGTGCAAGTCAGGACTGAGTCATCTATGACTCGCCACAGGCTACTGGGTGCAGGAACTGACAACGCTGCTGAGGGAGATTGGAAAACAAGACAGAATATATTATTGCAATTCTTAGTTAAGCAAACTGAAACACAGACATCCACTATTAAAAATGTGAAACCCAACAACCTAATGAATAACCCATGAGTGAAATATTTAAGTAATTATTTTTCTCAAGGTAGAATGTCTATGTCTGTTATTAGATCTGAATTAAATTGCTTACTAGCCTAGAAAGATCATTGTATAAATTAGTATGTGGTATTATCAGCAATACACAGTACAGGCTTTGAGCACGTACTTTTTTGGTACAGGGTACTAGGGATTAACCATTTGCACTGAGCTACATCCCAACCCTTGTTTTCTTTTCTTTTTTATTTTTTAAGACAGGATTGCAGTTTCATAGGCTGGGCTCAAACTTGTGATCCTCAAGCCCCAGGCTCCCAGAATGCTGGCACTACACACACCACCACCACCACAAACAGCTTGAATGCATGTTGTTGATTACTGTTTGCATTTTCATTTACTTGATCAACAAATATTTGTTTAGTGGTAACCACTGTTGTAGGTACTGAGGTTAAAATGTTGAAAAGACACATTTTCTGACCTCAAGAAAAAGTCTCAGGGGTACCGGAGAAGATTTCACAAAGAATGATTTTAGGTTATAGTTAAAGGACAATTAGTTCTTCCTGAGACAGATGAAGGGAAAATAAGAGGGAAATGGGAAAGCAGATGCAAAGATTTATGTACTGGCTAGTGATAATATTACTGAGATTAAAAGTGGAAAAATAGAGGGAGAGAAGGATGTGATGTTCTGCAGGTTTGCTAGGAGCCAGATCATGCTGGCTGGTAAAGGGCCTTCCCACATCCAGCTGAGGAATTTGATCCTCTAATGAAGGGAAGTTTTTGAGCTCAGGGTTGCTTTGGGAAACTGAGAAGTGATAAGGAGGAATAACTAACATGTACAAAGTTGCTTTTTGGAAGAATGAAATTTTCTAAAATTAGATCCATAAAAATGTTTGCTCATATGTATAAATATGTTAAAAACAGTGAACTGTACATTTTCAATAGGTGAACTTCATAGTGCTGTTGTCCAAATGTTTGAAGCCTGAGTAAGGCCGTAGGTTCATGGCTGTGTTTCTAAAATGCATGAGTTGCATTTTTTATCAAATATTATTCTTCTTCCTTATTCCCCATTGCCCTAGACACTGAACCACATTTATAGCAAGTGATCACCTTTATTAAATTTACTGAAAAATAATGATTATATTAAATGGTGTATTCAGTTTTTAGATGATTTTATATGCTAAACTATAGAATTTTATATGAATACTACACAAATGTTGAGTTGTAACCATTCTTTTTTTGTTTCCCACACTTCATCAATTTTGTAGAAAAGTAGTATGGGTTATTATTACTTCTTCCACTGATGTATTACAATTTGTCTTTTAAAATAAAAAGTAATACTTCCCATATAATCTGTAAAAGTCATGTGAGATTATTTGTCTGTTTTTGTCGATGACTTTCTCATCTTTATTATTAAAGGAAAATCAATCTACTCATTTTAATTTCCCCCCCCCAGGAAGCATTGTGAGTGTTGGGGACCCAAAGAAAAAGTACACACGATTTGAAAAAATTGGTCAAGGGTAAGTAAGTGACTGCTATTTGAAATATAGTCAATCAGTCAAAAAAAAATATGAGCACTAGCAGCGTATTAAAATTCAGAAACAGTGTGGATTCCTTATAAGTTATGCTGCTTATTTCCTGGATTATATTTCTGTGTTACATTCTCAATTTTGGCCTTTCCAGCTGGCAGGATAACTGATAATTAACCTAGGAACACATCCTGCTGGAATCTTCAGTATTGTTGAAATGGAAGTAAATTTTGGAAGGACATTTTTATTCCTTATATAGTTAACAGATTCAAACTCGTTTATCTAGAAAAGGAATGGAATTACAGAAACATCTGTGTTTTATACAACCAAAAACATCTATATACATGATGCAGTTAAGATTTGATTTCTTTATTACATTGGAAAGTGACAGAATGATGATTATTACGGTGCCGTTAAATGACCTAAAGATATACAGATGTCACTACCTGTGTACAGAAGAACCATATCAATAATCCCTAGATGAGATGGGGTACATCTTTGTCACATTTTTACTTGTTAAAGGTAAAGATTTCCAGGACCCTCTGTCGACCTTTTGATTCAGAAATCTGGCACCAGACTCCAGCAGTCAGAACTTTGCCAAAATTCGGTAGATCCGCCTGATCATCAGCTTAACAAAGCAGTCAGTGTTTGGTCATTCTCTAGAGCTCAAGATAAGGGAGTCATCAGTTTTGCAAGTCAACTCCCATTAGCTATCTCCCTCCAGGCTCACTGTGAGATAAAGCAGGAAGGTAAGAGCAGGCAGCAATGTTGAAATAGGGAAAAGTTTTGTTTAAAATGCTGTCCTGGGATAGCTAAGATGATGGTACTACTAGTTTCTATCCGTTTTTAAAGATAGAAGTTCATGTTTAAAATTTTTAACTTAACCAATTTTATATGCTAATATTTAATCTGAGCAACTACAATGAAGACAACAATGTGCAATATGTATCTTTAATCATGATTTTTAAATATGTATCTTTTCTAATAGCTTATCCATTATTTTTTATACTTTGCTTAAAATAATTTTTTTTAAAAAAAAAAAGAGCTGCACTGGGCTGGGGATATAGCTTAATGGCACAAGAACTGCCTGTCACAACAAGATCCTGAGCAAGTTTGATACCAGATTTTTTTTAAAGTTGCAGTATTCCAAGTTTATACACAAACCTCAAGTCATTTTATTTGTGCCTAAAATGTAAATAACACCAGATGGGTAAGAAAGAAAATGCAACCTACTAAGGGGCTCAGAAAACAAAAGCTTGATTTTGGACTTTGTTGTACATTGGTTGGATCTCAAGCAGAGCTAGCAATAACAGAAAAACACGTACCCTGCTTAAAAATGGCACTCCATGTATTTGTTCTTCAATAGGTTGACTATACTTAATTGCTGAGCACCTGAAATGTAGTTAGTCCAAACTGAGATGAGCTGTAAGTATAAATGGACAGCTAATTTCAGAAAGTTTTGGAGTAAAATATTTAAAATTACTGGTTACATATTAAGATGACAAATACGTGTATTATTGAGTTAAATAAAATTAATTTCATTTTTTAAAAACTTAAAATATAGGTCCAATAAATTTAAAAATACTGCATGCTATATTGGTTTTTGTTTTTTTAAAATAGTTTTACTCTCTTAATTAATATAATAATTACATATATTTATAGGTGACTGTGCTATATTTTAGCATGTGTAAATATTGATAATATTCAAATTAGTATACTTCTATCTCCAAAAATATTTTTCTGTCACTTCCTTGTGCTGAAAACATTCGAAATCCTTCTTATAACCTTTTAAAAATATACATTCCATTATCGTTAATTACAATCGTCATTCTGCACAACAGAGCCTCAGAACTTACCTCTCATGTCTAGCAATAACTTAGTAGACACCCATTGTGCAATTTTTGTCCAACTCTCCTTCCCCCTACTTTCTCAGGCCTCTCAGTAACTACTATTTTGCTCTCAGCTTCTGAGATGAACATTTTTACATTGCACATATGAGTTTGTGTGTTCTGTGTGGCTTATTTCACTTAACACAGTATCTCCCAGTTTAATCCCTGTTATCACAAATGACAAAATTTTAACTTTTTTGTGCCTAGAATAATGTTCCATTGTGTATCTTTGTTTATCTACTCATTAGCTGGTAAACCCTGGTGTTTACTGCATTTCTTGCTAGTATGATTTGTGCTGCAATAAGCATGGGAGTACACATTTTTCTCTCTTTGTTTTGGTTTCTGGATTTTTTCAGCACTGGGGAGTGAACTCAGGACCTTGCACTTGGCACACACTTATGCCACTGAGCTTTATTCCAGGCCCAGATTTCACTCATAGGCCCAACAAGCGCTTTTCTAGGCCATTACAATAGAAGGAGAGCCTAACTTATCTTTTTGTCTCTTTCACTGTCTGGTACGGTACTCTGCACTTAGTAGGCCTTCAAAATGATTTTGTACAGTTATGATCAACAACCAGGTTTACTTTGGTTCACACTCAAAGTTTAATTACAGAGATTCCCCATTTGCCACACCTTTGTCTCAATAAATATCTGTTGAAATAGTGAAAATGTTTATTTTTCTAGTTCTCATCTTTCCTGCATCCTGTGTCATTGTGTGTGTGTACATACATATCTACTTTTCTCTCGTTTCCTCACTGGGTCATCTGTTTTCGTCTGTTGGAATGCCTTGGCCTTTGTCATCACATCTTATTGTCATTTGGTTGACTGTGTATACTGCATATACTTTTAATACATGATTTTGTTTTACTTCCCATCTTTATATATGTAGCCAGCCCAGTGTATCATAATATACAATCAATATTTATTTATTCATTTATTTATTTATTTATTTATCTATCTATCTATTTCTTTATCTATGGCTCAGCCTACCCTAGGGGTTGGACTGGCGCAGCATGTGGTGCTGGGTATCAAACCGCGGTCCCTGGAATTGCCTAAGCTTTCCTAAGCAGGTGTGTTAGACCACTGAGCCATCTCTCCGGCCCAATCAATATATATTTTTAAAATAAATTTGAGTGACATGTGGTGCAACATGCCTATAATCTCAGCTCTTGAGCGATTGAGACAGGAGCATTGCCATGAGTTCAAGGTCAGCCTGGACTAGGCATTGAGACCATGTCTGTATAAAAATCAATGAATAAATACGTAAATAAATATTTAAAAGTTTTTGAGACATAATCTAGTAATTTAAATCTATTTACGTTGATTTTGCAATTTACTTCATTCACTAATTTTATATTTGTTCTTAACAGATTCTTCTCTGTTAAGTCTCGAGGTGAACGGAAAATTTTTTTCTCTTCAGATAAAGCCCATTAATATCTTAACTTCATTTTTTCTTAAATGGCTCGCAAACAATTTTGCATGAATTACTGACCTAAGTTAGACAAACTAATTATAAATCTCAGTATATAGAGCTTTTATTTTCTTTTCATTAACTTTTGTTTTTTTAGTGTTTTGCTTATGCTTTACCTATTTTATGGTGATTTTTAAAATCATGTCAGCAGTCATTTGGTATAAGAATCAGCAACTCCAGCATTCCATTTTCAACTTCAGAGAGCACAACAGCTCATTCCTGGAGTAGGACTTGAGAAAATATCTTATTAATTAATCACTCGCCTCTTATTGGAAAACTAAATTTTTCCAGTATGGATTTCTGCCATCCTAACATGCAGTAAATCAAGTTTATAATTTCATATAGAATCATTTGAGATCATCGTGGCAAGTTGAAGCCTAAAAATGGCAGTATTTCCCTAGATTTGTTGTGAAATGTTTTATTCTTAGCCTCAAAATCAGACAATTAGAGAAGGTCTACACAAATTTGAAGAAGGAAGGAAGGAGGGAAGGAAGGAAGGAAGGAAGGAAGGAAGGAAGGAAGGAAGGAAGGAAGGGGGAGGGAGGGAGGGAGGGAGGGAGGGAGGAAGGGGCTATATTTTATAAATAAGGTCAAGTGAAACAACAAAATCAAACATATAAATTCAGTCAACAACCATGACTGGCAAAACTGTAGTAATTCCTAAATAAGAAGTAATTATGTAATGAGGTTGAATTTACTCATGCTGGCAACTGCCCTTGAGATTGTCATAAATATCTCTGAATTCACTTTAAGAGCTTTTCTTAAATGAGAATGCATAGAAAATCAAGTCTCTTTGTTCCGGTTCGTATTATACTTTATTTTCAGTAATATAACAGGAAACTATTTTGTAAGAAAGAAGTTAGAAGAGATGGCCCAGATCCACTTGAACACACATCTTTTTCAACTCGGTGAACTTTTGTGGAGTACCTGCTTTCCTCAATTCCATCGTTTTCCTGTTGTTGGTGGAAACTACTCAATACCCACAACTTGAAGAGAATAAGTTTATTTTCCCTTATCGATTCAGAGGGTTTAGTCTGTGCACAGCTACAACCCCTCTTTTATTGAGACAGTGTTTCAGTTGCCCAGGCAGGACTCCAACTTACAGTCCTCCTGTGGTAGCCTCCCACAGTGCTAGGATTACTGGAACCAACTACCAAACCACCCTTAACACTTGGTACTTGCTCAGTACATGTTAAGAAAACATGAAGAATGACATCAGTGACAGCAGTTGTTTAGCCAATCAAAAGTCTGATTTGGTAGGACTCTTATCTTAACTGGAAGTAAATGCTAGAAAGATTGTTCACCAGCATATTATACAACACTGAAAGATTCAGACTACACTGTGTTTTTCTTTAATTCTTTTGAAGAGGTCATCCTTGGATATGATCCAACATTTGGAAGGTAAACAAAAGTAGACAGTAAAAGTCATGTCATTCCAATACTTTTCCTTCAGCCTCCCAGTTATCTTGCACAGAACAGCCTTTCCGAAATTAACTGTATTAGTTTCCTATGGTGTGCTGTTGCTCATTTTCTGTGTGCATGCATGCAAATGCAGCCTCCACATATGCTTAAATGTGAGGAGACACATAAAAGGCTTTTTAAAAATTTTATTTACTTGAATACATAAACTGATTTTAAATAAAATTTAGAGCTGTATCTATGGTGTTGAACTTGTTTATTTGCTCCCATTTAAATGTGTAAGATCATACTATATAAAATAACATACTAATATGTATTTTTCTACTGTCACATTTTACAAACAGTAGCCTTTAGAGTCTTCCTAGAGCTCTTTAGTATCACTGTTTATGTAATCACTGGAGTCCTTCTTTAGTCCACCAGTGGTGATCAAACTATATCACCTGACTTCCTTCTAAGATCATTGAAAATCTGAGTTCACATGTAATATTTTATTACTGTCACAATTGCTCAGTGAAATAACAGTAAGTGATAGTTTTCTGAGTCTGCACTGTACACATATATTTAGATCTTCATGACATGATTACTGTATAACTCCTTAAAATTTCTATTAGAAATTTGAAACTCTATACAGATGTAGAGAAAATAATAGTGGAACCTCATATTCCTGTTACCCATATTAAACATTTTGCTATAAATAATTTTAATAAAATCCAAATGCCACCTTTAACAACCTACAAAAATTAATAATTACATGATATCTGATTTCTGCAATCAAAAATTTTCACTTGTTAATTTTATAATTGATCCATTCAAGTCAACAGCCAAAGAACATCTAATGTGGCATTGTGTTGTTTCTTTTCTTTTTCTGTATTTTAGGGAAGGGTCTACAAGGTGTTCCTGATCTCACTACTAGATCAGACTCGTAGTGATCCACCTGTTTATAGCCTTCCAGGAGCTAGGATTACAGCCATGTGCCACCATGTCCAGTCTCAATTGCTGTCTCAGGGGTCGCGCCGGCACATCATGGTTGTTTCTTTTCTCTCTGCCTTTTTTTTAGTGGTCATCCTTTATTGAGTGTTAATTCTCACTTAGGCTATGAACAAATCAAGCCATGTGTAAGTTGTTCACAGATGGGAGCAGGAGAGACAGTCACAGGCTAGTGTGAAGTGCGCCCTCCACACCGACCCCTTTTCAGTGGTACTTGCGTTGCCACTCCTGTTTGAATTCCTTGTAAGAAAGGCAGTAGTTGAAAAGCACGTAGCTTGCCAGCACCATGTTCAGCCCCCTGATGCTCCCTTTCTTCATGCTGATGTACTTGCTGTAATACTGTTTGTAACCTCTCTGAAATGCTCCAGGATTGCCCATGGGGTGAAATCTCTCATCAGTATCCAGCTGGGCAGCTCCCCTACTTTCACATCCAAGAGTCCCTTCTCTTTCAATGGTACAGTGGAAGCCATCTTGGAGTCCGTTTGTCTATATTTTAAAGCAGACTCCATTTTCTTTTTCTGCTACCACCGACTTGTTGACTAACTGGTCATAATCTGGTAAAATGTACCTTTACCTGACTTCACTGCTAGCTTTGTTTGATGTCATTAAACTTGATTTTTCATTCCCTGTTCTTCCTACAAGTAGAAGTTACCTCTACAGACTTAAATTAAGGTATAAGCTTTGTCAAGGTTTCATCACAGGTGATGTGTTTTTTTTAATAATCACATCAAGATGCATATTTTCTGATAGCCTCATATTTTAGTAATCAGTAGGTCAAGCAATATATTCAACCAAAGACTGTACTCTCCCATGTAAAGTAACTCATCAGCTGTTCATCTAGTAATTTTATCTGTGGATAACTACTGCTAAAATAAATATTCTATGAGGGATTGGAAAATAGTAATTTTCTAAATCTATCGTTCCTTCCATACTTAATTGTCAGAATACTATTGGTGAAAAGAATTATACTTCACTGACAAGGACCATGCAGTTACACTGAAATATAAGACATAAAAGGAAACTAAGATACATACTTCATAATTTTTGTAGAGTTGAGTATAAAACTGACGACCAAATTTTTTTATTTTTCAATTACCAACTTTTAGTGGCAAGAACATCTTTTAGTGCTTATTTAATTTATTTTTGAGTTACTACCAGAGTATCCAATAAGGACAGATTTAATTGATTATTTTGGTGAGAAAAGAATAGATTCTCTTGCCTGGCAGGATGGTTCAGTGGTCTAAAGTGTCTGCTTAGGAAAGCTTAGGTGGCTTCAGGGACCGTAGTTCGATCCCCAGCACCACATGCTGCGCCAACCCTGCCCTCAGGGCAGACTGAGCTGGCCATAAAAATAAATAAATAAACAAACAAAAGTTCTGAAACAAGAAAAAATATAAAATAAAAAATAAAAAAATTCTTTAAAAAAAAGAAAATTTGAAAAAGAATAGATTCTCTTATATTTAAAATATTCCTATGAACTTATGGTTTTTATATTTTCAAAATTTTAAATTAATTTACATTCATCATTACTATTTGTAATGATAAGATTGTCCCATCTTTTGCTAATCAGGGCTCATTTTACTTCATTTTATTTTTCAATGAAATCTTTTCAAGTCTTATTTTTGACATCTATAACTTGCGATTACAAAGTAATAACCTCAAAAATAACTAGTTCTTTACTTTTTCTGATACTGACAGGTACTCTTCATGAGCATCCAAAATAAGAATTTTTTAGGCTATTTCAACCAAATATGTCTGTCCTAAATTGTACTTTATTGTATAACAGTGCTATAAGTGCCTGCCTGACAAGCACAATATCATGAGTTCTATTCCTGGTATGAAAAAATGAATCTCTTGAATAGAGAAAATTAAATGAATATAAAAAATTATCACTATGCATGACAGATTTTATGAGGACTTAAACATACGGCACTTTTTTGAGAGAAAAAAAAATCCTTATCTTTTATTTTGGTATATATGATGTTGCTCACTTCCTTTTTTTCTGTTTTTTTTTTTCATATATATATATATATATATATATATATATATATATATATATATAATTTTTCTTTTAGTGGTTCTATGGATTGAACCCAGCATTTTGCCCCTGCACAGGTAGTACATCATTAAACTTTTTCCCTGGTACTTTTATGAAAACTTCTTTTTGGGATAGAGTCTCATTAAATTCTCCAAGCTGGGCTCAAATTGGCAATTTCCCTGCCACTGCTTTCCAAATAGCTCAGATTTCAGCTATACAACCCTGCATCCACCTATTGTGAATACAGTTTAAACACAAGTGGTAATATATAGCTTCTTTTCTGTGGTTTAGTGGTGGCTCAATATCTGTAATCATTATTTTTAACAATTGTACAGTGCTTTGTTGCTTGTACGAACAATGCTATATTTAACCTCCTCTTGGTGGATATTTAGTTTATATCTGATATCTTGCTATTAGAACTGTACTTCAGTGATGATCATTATGAATAAGCCATTCATACCTATGCAAATTTATCATTATAAGTAGCTAAATTTAGAAATATGGGGTGAAATATGTATGTATTTCTAAGTTGAATGCTTTAATTTCCCTCCATAATTTTCCACTTAACACACCATTAGCTGTGTAGGAGTGTGCCTATTAGAGTACACCTTTGTTAACAGAGCTGTATTCACTTATTTGGGACTATAGCTGTATAATAAAAACCCATTGCACCATCATTTTTAAAGGGGAAGATATTTGAAAAGGGAAGTCTAAGAGGAGAGTATATGGCAAAATTTAAAGAATTCATTGGCCAGCTTGGTATAGCTAATTAACATTTATATAATGCCAAAATATTGTATCTTTTTCTACAGATTATTTTATCTATGTATCTGCATTTGATAAAACGTAACCATAGGAGCATTTATTGACATAAGGATATACATCTGGCCAAAGGAATTTTGTACAACATCTGGATCTTGGTCTATCATAATATGGAGTGACAGTATGTTGAATTCGTTGGTAACTGCTACAAACATTGCTACTAGCTCTTTTGTAATCAAACTCTCAGCCTCTGTTCCTCTAATATTCTGAAGACTTGAAAACAAATATATCATACCATATATTCTCCAGATTTATCTCAGCTATTTAGTAAAGAGTATCCTTCTTATTACACAAACACGAGCAGTTTCCTTATTCGTGAATGATTTTGAATTATGTTTCTTTAAAAAATTTGATGATTGACAGCTTGATTTAGCCATGTACACAAAAGGAATATATATATATATATATATATGTATAGCAAAGCAATGTATACATTATGAAAATCAAGGATAAGAGCTGAGACTAAAACAACTAACTAGAGTTTTATTTAGTTACTGCTGTTGATAAAACCATGGGCAAGAGCAGTGGTGTCATGTGTGCTTATGGAAGTTATTTTTTGGTTAAAACCACCCACCCATATCCATTGTTTCCTCAATGTATATGTTTTGGGCCACATGAGGTAGAACAATGCTTTAAAGCACTAAATACATGTAACCAGAGTTCTGTATTAAGATTTGTGATGGAGAAGTTGGAACTTAAATTAGCATTTATGAAGAACAATGTTATAGAGCAAAGGAAGTTGCCTTTGTTCTACCTAAAGGCACTGTGTTGTGTCCTATTCTTTGTAAATAAATATTTTGCCACTTAATTATCTGCTATATCTACCTCAGTTGAGTTGCCCAGTTTTTTGGGGGGAAGTCTCTTCTATTTTCTAGCCATTGTAATGAATTTCTATTAAATCACCTGCCCTCTTTTCCTACCAAGGTTCCCTTGAAAGCAGTGGTTCAGACTGTTAAGCAGCTGCTTTGACTTCATATTGAAGGGAATAGTTGAGAGCTATCTACTTTCTCAGGGATTGAGCTCTGCAACTGTGACCTCAACTGGATTGTAAACCACTGAACTCTCAGGTCTCACCGCCACAAGTATATCACAGCTCTATTTAAAAGCAGATGACCTTTAATAATGTGGGAAAAGTCATGCCCTAGCTAATGAACACAAAAGTGCATATTAATATTCCTAGTCCTACTAATTAAAGATCATACCACCTGGCCCTGTGGCATTCTGTATACTTAGAAAAGTAGCAAAGTAACATGATGTTAAAAATGTATTTTGTTTACCTTGAAGATAATTTTTGCAGTATAAATTACACAAAAGAAAATGTTCTAAAACTATCTTTTTGAAAAGGCTATTAACACTATTCTTTGCCATTACTGAGTCCTACAGTATTTATATCTCAGCAAACAAGTAATGAGTTGATATATATATATATATATATATATATATATATATGATGTATTGATATGGTGAGATAACATAGGTAATGTCATATGAGTAGTAGCTTTCTTAAGTACTCAAAATAAAATCACTTTGACCCTATAAAATAATCCTAAATTCATTCCACTGTCAGCCACACAACAATACTTAATTGAACCAGAAAAAAAGAGAACCACCTACTACAGTTATGTGAAAAGGATTAAACATACTACTTCCTGGAATAAAATAAATGGCTTACAGGGAACATGCAGTCTAAGTATACAGAAATTAGAGGCAAGATAAATATTTTGAGGAGTCAGGTAACTGATACCAATGTGTGCAGAAGTACCATGCTTGCACTTAGCATTGATGAAAAATGATGAAAAATCTACCTTTAAATATATAAAGTGATAATTAAGAACATGAGCTATGGAATCAAACAGATGCAGTTTTAACCTGAGTTGCTAACTCTAATGAGAGGCAAGCCATTTACTATTTCGCAGTTTCAATTTATTACTTTCTAAAATAAGGATAAGCCGGGCGTGGTGGCGCTAGCCGGGCGTGATGGCGCACACCTATAATCCCAGCACTCGGGAGGCTGAGGCAGGAGGATTGGTGTGAGTTCGAGACCAGCCTGGGCTACAAAAGTGAGCTCAAGGCCAGCCTCAACTGCATAGTGAGACCCTGTCTCAAAAAGACAAAAAAAAAATAAAATAAAATAAAATAAAATAAATAAAATAAAATAAAATAAAATAAGGATAACAGGGTTGCACAGGGTGGGCAATAATTAAAGTAATTTATTTACATAAAGTTGTCAGACCAAAGGCTTAGTAAATGATAAATCCCTTTGTAGAAGCGACATTAGCAGAAGACTGTATATGAAAAAAAGAAAAACTTAAATAATGAAATTTCTGATTGTGACATCACTGGCACCACATTTATACTTGTAAAACCTTACATGGGAACATCACCTATCTCTTAGCTGTCCTCACTTCTGAGAAATTTCTTCCTTACTCAATTTCTTGACTACTTCTAATTCATTTCCTTGCTGAAATCAAAGCGATTTATCTAAACTATGTGTCCTACCCTGTTGGCACTTTGGCAGCTCCTCGGGAACATCATTTGACATTAGCTCTTAGCAGAAAACATCAAAACTTGATGAAAAGCACTGATAATTAAACTGGCTTGTCTTGGGAGGAAAAGGGAGAAAATAGTGAATTGTTTGTTACTTTGTAGTCCTTTTGGGCTAGGTGCCAGTGTTTCTCTTTGAGTTTTGTGTAGTTGGCTACGTCAAGGAGAGACTGTTGATAAAACGTCTAATGTGAGGCCAAGAAGCCAGAGTACTGCTCATTATACTGTAATTTATGATGAGATCCAATGGTAGAGCAATCTGTTGGCTTAATATTCTGTAGTCATTGTATAGGTTAACAAAAAATTGGAGTCCAGTTAGGAGAGTTTGAGTATTTACCAGCTGTGTCTTAAATCAACATATGCATCCCTTTGGGGGCTTCAGATTTCTTATCTATGGTAAGAAAATGAACAACATGAAGCTACATTCTATTTTCCTTTCAGTGTGAATAATGCATAATTTCTTTGCATAATTTAGGGACAGACATTTGAGAAAAACAAAATCTCCATCATAACCAAGTGATCCCCCTAGAGCAATCTGTCTTTAGTATAACTAGAATGGAGAGAAAATGAATGTCAGTGTAATTAAGTGGCCAGCATAAAAGCCAAATTGACAACGTTGCCCATCTTATCACACTAGTCACAATTCCAGATAGGTAAGACTTTCAGCCCTTATCCCTTTCAGTTTGATTTGGAGAATCTTTCTGTCCTAAAATAATGAAAGAGCACTTTTATTATAATGAATTAAAGCTTTATTTGATAAATATATGCACTGACACAGTTCAGTAACTCCTCAAGATATTGTAAAGTCCATTTTGGGGAAATCAGTGTGGCATCCGGTTAGCTTGAAGATTATTTCTTTGAAAGGATGTACTGAATACACTGCTATACTTCACTTATTAGAAGACAAATGCTTCTAGTGTCACCACCAAAGACAACTTCAGTTACTTATCTCTGTGCATTCCAGGTTGTAAATAATTTTGAAAATTATGCTGTATGAATTAATACACTTATTTTTCATAAAATATAAAGTAAAATACATAAAATTGCTGTGTAAAATTTTAATCAGCAGGTGATACCCAGAAAATCATGAGTTAAGCTATAAGAAAACAATATGTAATATTTGAGTTAACTCTATCTTAGGTAGATGTTGAATTTCTGTTATGATGTCTAGAAAATTTCAAACAAAAATTTGGAAAATTAACTCTATTAGGTAATAAATATAATAACTGACATTACTGCTAATATCTACTACACAATTATTATAAGCCAAAAGCATATACATTATAAGCACTGTATAAATTTAATCTCCCTTTATCCTGATCGACAGAGACATTAAATTATTTACCTAGAGTCATGCAACTAGCAACTTATATGATTTGAGCTTACAGAGTTTTCAATAATGGGAATGAAGGGTACTGTTCTCAGTCTACTAGGCAATAATAACAGTGCTTTAATAAATTAATCTTGAAGGAGACTTAACTGTCTTCAAGGAGAGACTCATGTTTACTAGTTGAGTCTGAAATTGTTGAATTGGAGGAATATATTAGAATTGTAGTGCAGAGAGTGCTAAAGATAGCTCTATCTTGTGCATTTTATTTGAGTATTTTGCAAAGACTGGAAGCTGGGAAAACCATTAACTTACCCAACAGAGCAGAGAATTTTAGCTATCTAACAACCTGCCTAGATTTGAACATGGAAGGTAGAATAGGAAATATGTCACTTTTTAAGATAGAAAATAAGGGTAAAGGAAGAGGGAAAACATGAGTTCCATTATACAATTACCTAGATGCAGAAAGGGGAAATGAAGAAAAAACTTCAATTTTAGTTAATAATCAAAGACCTAGAGTTTCAAGCTCTTTAAACCTCTGTAAATTAGGAATTTGTAGCAATTCCACACCACTGAATGTCATAAAACTAATGACACTGGGATTTCAGCATTGTCACTGGCAATTTTAAGACAATGAAATACTAAAGAGGCTGTGGACCACAGAAAAATCCAAGGATCTGAAAGGATGAGTTCCAGAGGTGACAAACAGTAAGCTCTCTTGCATTTCAAGTACACCAAATTTTAGCACCTGTGACAGGGCAAATAGGCTTTAGGACTGAAGGGACATGGGTAGTCAATAAAGGGAGTCCATCTGAGCCGGTATTTTGGGTCTATCTATGGTGCTTTAAATGGATTAGCTCCATTTTAGTTATTTTACATATTGAGTGTTTATTTCATAATAATGTTCCGAGCTTAAAAAAAAAAGTCAAAACCACTTCCCTATGGAAAAACTAGAGTGTTGAACCTCTACAGTGTTCCAATAGATCATCATCCTTAATATCTGTCCTGTGGAAAATAAAGACAGGAAGTTAGCAAGGATTGTTTGGCTTGGACACTTTGAGGGGCAAACCAACAGTTCATCCCCCACTGGGAAACTATTAATGAAAGCAATAAGAGCAAAGGAAAAGCAGCAGAAACAGAAGCAGCAACTGCTGTATTAATCATCAACCTAATCTGGGCCCTGGGCCAATCGTTCACATAGATTAGGCCATTTGATTCATCGTAGTCCTATGAAATTAGTGCTACAATTACCTTGTTTTGCAGATATTGTCACTTGCACCTAAAGAAGCTGTGTACATGACCTAGATATATAAGAATAAACCAAAAAAAAGGCCTAAAAGTAACGTTTTGTAATTAGGTTTAAGTACTTGCTCAGGGGTTATTGTAGCTAAAATCTATCCAGATTGAGATGATCTATTTCCTTTGAGCCCAGAACAATTCTGAGGTTAGAAGGACAAATTGGGTACTACCCTCTGAACCCAGGAATGGCTAATAGCTTACATGCAATGTTTCATGTTGATTTAAATAGAATAAATACATACTTCACAGAAAGTGAAGATGTTATTAAAATTGCACATTTCCTTGGGAATATTTTATCAGTTAGTTCATTCAACAAATATTTATTGTACATCAACTCTGTTCTCTAAACCAATAGTCTGAAAATACAAAGTTGTAATAATGGCTTCTTTGATATAAACCTTCAACCTAAGAAATTTCTAGAATTACCAAATCCTGGTTTGAGTGGCACCTATAAAATGCATTCCAGTAGATGCTTTAAGCTGTTTCCAACAGATATTTTAAGTCCAAGCAGAATACCAACAGCAGTATAGCTGTGTATTATCTTGGGCAGATTACTTACCTTCTTGAAAATTCAGGTTCGTCGTCAATAACATGAGCATAATAGTCCTGCTTTACATATAAAATGGCAAAGATTCCAGCAACAAGTTATATAAAATTCTTATCACAGTGTCGAACACAAATTGCTCAATGCATTTTTACCATTATCACTGTTAAGGACTGAAACACAGTGAGCAAGAATGACTAACCCTGGGCCCGGCGGGATGACTCAGTGGTCTAAAGCACCTGCTTGGGAAAGCTTGATCGGCTTCAGGGACTACGGTGTGATCCCTGGCACCACATGCTGCGACAGCCCTGCCCTCAGGATGGGCTGAACCGGCCATAAAGATGAGTGAATAAACAAACAAAGGTTCTGAAACAAGAAAAAAAAATAAAATTTAAAGAAAAGAATGACTAACCCAAGCTCACGTAGCGTGTGCACAGTAAGACACATATTAAAATTTAGATCTTTGGTATTAGTCACATAGTCTGAAAACGACACTACCTATTTTATTTTCTGTAAGAGAGTAATATAAACTTCCCAGGCTGTGAGGTATGTTTTGGTTCATCTAGGAAGAAGAATTACAAAGAAATACTTGATCTAAGAAAATGCCTGGACTCAGAAAACAAAACGGGGAGCAGAGAGTAAAGAAACAATTACCAAAAATTTAGCTCACAGTAACAGACAGTAACAGACAATTATAATATCTACGAATCATATGGTTTATTTCTACCTTAATTTCTTAATTTAACATAAATGAAAATGACTGGGTTGCTTTCTTTTTCTTTGAGGATGGGAGGAGATCTAAAATGCAGGTATAATTCACAGAAACCTACATGGATTCAGCTTTACTATATAATTTCTGTGTGCAAAGCGAGAGAGTGCTGTAATTGAGATTGGAAAGGAAGCATAAGTACTACCAAGAGTGAAGGAATGACAGATTTTAAAAGGATATTTGGCTAGAATGCTATTTTACAAAAGTTATTGAAAATTTCAGCCAAAAGATAAACAATGGCTCCACAACAAGGCCAAATTATTGTTGCTTGCACAGCCGCGGTACTGAACAGCACTGAGTGATTGATTTGTTAGAAGATATTCTCAAAAACTGAAATATATGAAAAGAGCCTCTCTGCTCCAATGTGAAATGTTAATTTACAGCTGCCTAAGCAAAAACTGATGTACTTTTTCCCCTAAGTTATATTTCAGTTTAATCCAAGACCTAGAATGTTGATTGCTGCAGAATCCAAGAAATATTTGGAATATTGCTGTAGTTTCCTAAGGGGAGCAAAGCCAGTTTACTCAATTCATTATTGCATAGAGCATGGTCCAGGAACTGGTGCCAGAAAGTCTGACTGGAGTTTCTAGCCCACCACAAGACAAACAGTGCAATTGTTTCAGGTGTAGTTACTCTATATGGAGGTTGTTTTAGCATTGTGTCTTTTTAAAACAAAAGTCAATGTTTAAAATATATGAACATATTTAAAATATGTTGACATTGAAAATATGTTAATGGTGGCGCACACCTGTAATCCCAACTCTTGGGAGGCTGAGGCAGGAGGATAGGTGTGAGTTTGAGATCAGTCTGGGCTACAAAAGTGAGCTCAAGGCCAGTCTGAACTGCATAGTGAGACCTTGACTCAAAAAGAGAAAGAAAATATGTTAATATTTCATGTTAAATGCTCTTACTATAAAAGTGTTAAATGCTATCTCATTTTATTTTTTTTTCCTTTAATATTGACTTGCTAATTTTCCTCTGTTGAGAATATATATGATGCCAAATAAAATATACTGGTAAGACTACTTATTCATTTGATAAATTTCATTTTCACAGGGCATCAGGTACTGTTTATACAGCACTAGATATTGCCACAGGACAAGAGGTAAATATTAACATTCAATCATAATTATTATCCTTTAATTCATGTTTATCAGGTTTCCTCACTAATGACATATGTGCCTGAAAAAAGTAGACAGAACTGGGTTGAAATGGGAATTCGCTTCTCTGATATATAGAACATTTGAAGTGGGTAGTCTGTTCATGGTTGGCCAAAGAGAAAGGGCATAGGTTTGTGGTCCAGAGAAAGCTTATCACAGAATTTGTATTCCTCATTCTCTGTCCCCATGATACTGGTATTTGTGTTTACTGTAACAACCATAATTCATTCCCATATTTTAATTGTTGGATTCAGGTCGCTATAAAGCAGATGAACCTTCAACAGCAACCCAAAAAGGAGTTAATTATTAATGAAATTCTTGTCATGAGGGAAAATAAGAACCCCAATATTGTTAATTATTTAGATAGGTAAGTGTTTTCTCTCATTATGTATCTTTTCTTTTAAGATTCTGTTTTCTTGGCAAATTACTTTATTGCAGAATTACTCATTTTAGCAAGAGTTCTACAAATATATTTTCAATGGTCAAAGTAGTAGAATGTGAGCTCTGTTGCTGAATGTCCCCCCACTTACATTTGTTCACCCATGGAAACACTTGAAAAGGGGCTGGGGAAATAGCTCCATGGCACAAGTACCTGCCTGGCAAGTGCAAAGTTGTGAGTTCGAGTTAGACCCTTGGTCCCGGAAAAAAAAAAAAAAAACCTTGAAGAAATGTTGTAGGGACTCACTGCTAAGTATAAACAATTGATGTAATTTCTTTAGTGTAGTTCCATGTTGTCAGGAAATATTCCCTTGCATTCAAGGGAAAGTGGTGGTGTTATAACCACTGCAGCAGATATTTGAAGGTCATCTGATCTCTGAGGGTCTAGTGAAGAAAGCTAACTGCACTGTCCCTGCTTTTCTTTTTTTGGAATGAAGGATCAAACTCAGGACCTTGCACTTGCTGGGCAGGCACTTGTGCTCCTGAGCTACCTCCCCAGACCCTCGGCCCTCCTTTACTGTGGCTTTGTGATTAACTGATGCAATGTCTGAAACTAAAACTTTAATCTTAAACCTTTTCCTATACCAGGTATTTAATGTCTCTTTCACCATTAGTATTAGCATGTTACAAGCCATTAAAACACAGTACTAGCACTTCACTTGTTACTACCATTTTTCTTATTCAGTTGTAGTGTTTGTTTTACACCATTATGCTGTGTTATTTTTGATACAAAAATAAAAACAAGGCTAGGCCTTCAACTTCCATGATCTTAAGATCTTGTCTGTGTTTTATGCCAGGTAGACAGAAGAAAATGGGACGGGAAAAAAAAAAGAAGAACTCCGTCACATTTTACAGTCTTAATGAGGGCTTCCTATAAATTGTCCCTTGGAACCCCCCGTAGCATAGCGGTGGAGTTTCTCCGGATGTATAATTTTGGAAAACTTGTATTGGTACTTGTAAAAAAAAAAAAAGGTCAATTTCTAGGCTGTTCTTTATAACTTATGAAATGGAGCCTATGGATTTTCACATTTAACAAGCTTCCTGAGGAATTTTATGAGTATTACAGGCTACATACCACAGGATTGAAAGTCTTATTTCACAGTGATCCGAGTCTTAGAGTAGGTGACATCACTGGGGTCACCCAGTGCTCTACAATGCTTCTCTCTTGTTAGTGAGAGGCAAATGACCTGATCCTGGGCAGGCCAAACAGCTCAGCAGATTAAAGCGCCTGGAAGAGATGCAGTGGCTGCAGGTTCAATCCTTCGGCCTGCCATGCCAGCACCACTTCTGGGACATGCTGAGAGAGCAAATGAGACTGGGCATGGTAGCGCGTGCCTGTAATCCCAGCTCTTGGGAGGCTAGAAATAGGCAGATCACTATGCGTCCAATCTAGTAGTGAGACCCTGAACATCCTGGAGATCCTTCCCTAAAATACAAAATAACAACAACAAAAACAACAACAAAAAAAAAAGTTCTGATCCATGACACTGCCAGGTGATTTGAATAACTTTGTGCTGTTTGCCTGTAATGTAGAGCCTTGGTGACTTTTGTCCCTTGTCTTTGACCAGTGAGGGATGATCCCCAATAACTTCTCAAATAAATGAACTTGGTCCATGTCACTACTGATTTCTATCAGAACTGAGACCTAGCAAAGTTAAGAGTCTCCACTTCCTTCATGACAATTCAAAGACTTTTTCTTCACTTCATATAGCTACTTAGTAGGTGATGAACTGTGGGTGGTCATGGAATACTTGGCCGGTGGCTCTTTGACGGATGTGGTCACAGAGACATGTATGGATGAAGGACAAATAGCAGCTGTCTGCAGAGAGGTGAGGAAAAAAAGAGCATTTCTTGCTGGCAAGGGTACCAGTATAGATTATTTTTATTTCTGCTGATTTAGAATGTTTATAGTGATAAAGTAGCAATAGCACAATTGTTGTACTGAAGTAAAAATTTAAATCCTAACCCTATAACATATCTCTGCACTACCTTCATGAGGCCGTGTTTATTTTAACTGTTTTTCTAAGGGTCTTTTGACTTCTATTAAATGAAACTTACAGTCATGCAGGGAGAAATTCTACGCTGAGCCTATGGTTGCCGTTTTTTGCTATTACACTACAAAACAAGTACCTACAATTGTTTCATAGTCTAGGAGCCATTCTGAAAAAATAGTTTCCTATCAAAAATAGTGTTGGGTATTTGTTTCAAGTTCCATTTCCTGAATTCACTTCCAGACCTGCTAAATCAAATCATTCTATATACCGGGTGGATTAGTAAGTATATCTTTATAAGATCAAAATGGAGCTATGTATTCTAGATACATAGGCTACTATATAATTAATTGACTTATTAATTTGGCTGTAGTAATGACTATTGCTTCTTATCATATCCTCATTCTTTGTGGCCTAGCTTGTCATGCTACCCATCAAATGCATTATAAAAATAGTTATAAGTGGTAATGTGATTTTAACGTGATGCTAAAGCACTTTAAGTAATCTATTTCAGTAACAACATAAAATTGTGGTCCTGCCCAAAATGCATCCAGAACTGAAACTTAAATTTTTTTTAAATTGTGATGTAATTAGAATTGGTTTTCTGATTCAATAGTGCCTCCAAGCTCTGGACTTCTTACACTCAAACCAAGTGATCCATAGAGACATAAAGAGTGACAATATTCTCCTTGGGATGGATGGCTCTGTTAAACTGAGTAAGTATTTTGATCCAGATGTGTTTAAGAAAGCTTTAGAGACTTTCTGCTTCTTAACTGTCTATCTTAAGAAGATAGTGGCTATAGAAAGTGATTTATGTGAAAGTAGTTAGAGCTCAATAGGCATTAAAGAATGTGTTTAATATTATGTTCTTTGGATTTAGTACTTCAGTATATTTAGTATCTTCTAGAATGAATGGTTGAAAATTCCCCAGCTGGAAAGCTGAAAGCACCTCTCATTTTCATTAAATAGCAAGAGGGAAAGAACCATAATGAAATCTACTAAAAATGACACATCCTTCATCAGTTAATTCTGACTCCTTTAAAATCAGGACCAGCTGAGAGATCAGAAAACAGAAGGATATAAGTTAATAAGCACTTTTATAAGCTCAGTGTCTAATCAAGGAAGGTTCAGCTATATTTGAAAGCAATCTGTTGTCGAATAAAAATAATCTGTGCCTCTTTTAACTGATTTTTTTTCTTGCATTACAGCTGATTTTGGGTTCTGTGCTCAGATCACTCCAGAGCAAAGTAAACGAAGCACTATGGTGGGCACCCCCTATTGGATGGCACCTGAGGTGGTGACTCGAAAAGCTTATGGTCCAAAAGTTGATATCTGGTCTCTGGGAATTATGGCAATTGAAATGGTAGAAGGTGAACCCCCTTACCTTAATGAAAATCCACTCAGGGTAAGTCTGAAGGGAATTCATGTACTTTATCCCCAAGAAATGGAAAGCCCAAGTATCTTGCTTTGAGTAAAAGCGACCAGAATGAGCTCTTCTTCTCTGGGACAAGCAACAGAGAAGCACCAAGTTATTGTTTCATTTATTATTTTATTAATTAAGTTTATTGTTACATATTAAGTATTTCATAATGATCACTTGCATCATTTTACCTGTACATGACATAACTTTATTTTCCCCATTTTCTCATGTGCCCTTAAACCTCTTTCCCTCATTTAAAAACGCTTTGTTTCCACTTGTTCTTTCCTTTATTTTTTCTTTTTCCTTCCATTTAGAATATTTGTGAGACTTCAAAAGATTTTCTTACAATATCTCAACTATTTTCTAAAGTGCTTTGATAACATTTCTCATTAAAAGGCTATTTACTATTTTTAAGTATAGCGTTACACTATATAATAGTGCAGAAGTGGAAAAAGGCAAAGATGTAGAAGGAAGAGGATATTTTTATCACATTGACAGGGTTCAATAATCTATTTAGGCAACACTTACTTTGTCATTACTTTAACAAAGTAAATAAGTACATTTCCAGAACAGTTTTAATTTCTTAAATTGGATTTTCCTTCACTACTTTACCAGTAACGATCTATTGAACAACAACAGCATGGTTGAATGAAACACAGAGGTAGACATACTATCAGTCTAGTTAAATTGCAAATTTAATTAGAAGACTATCAAGTAAAAAATGAATGAAAATAGTTTTAGTTGGATAACTCAGTTTGCTACTGCCATACCAGAGGTTTCATTCTCATTTGGTCCAATTAGTTCCACACAGGGAAAAAGCTCCATTTCCCAGCCCAACCCACCATCATTAGTCAGAGAAGTAGCATTGATAATGGGGGGAAAGGCAGTGGGATATTAAAACAGTGGTTGTTCGAGGTAAGAATGTGCCAAAGCCATTGTGTTCTATATAGCTTAATGGTGAACCAAAAGTTGTATTCTGTGTATATAAAGGGTATCACATCCAAAAATGAAATATGCACAGATTCAAATTCTGCTGTCAAAACTTATGAATAGCATCAAAGGCTTCCTGCAGTCATCTGCAGCCTTAACACCAAAAGTCACCAACTGAATTTTATTTTAATATACAAAAACTCTTACCCTTAATAAACAGCGAAGTATGTTCCTATTAAGCTTATCAAACCCATATTCAAGCCAAATATGGAGGTGTGACTTTTTACATATTCGTACAACCTTACAAACTGACTGTAAAGTTTTTTTGTACAGTAGAAGATTTTGTAATTGAAGCCGAATTTCCTATGTAGGAGGAGGCGGACAACCTCATTCTTGTCTTATTCTAAGTTCTCTGTGGTTCTTGGCCTCTTATTCTAATCCCTGCAATGGCTAGAAAACAATAGATATGATCTATGAGCTATTGTTTCAGTCTCATGTAAAGATCTGAAAGTGAGTTGCACATATTGATTAGCTGTCTGCAGGGCTGAATAGAAAAAAGGGCACATTTTCCACCATTTGTGGCTTAGCCCTCCACGAATTTAATCAAGTCTACCCCTGGCCTATATCCCAGTACATAAGGATAATTACATGGGCTATTCCTTATTGTTTAACTACCTTTGCTCATTAAGAAATAGCAGTGAAAAAACACATCAGGCGTTTTGTTTCTATGGATTTCCTTCTCTACATCTTCTAAGACTGGAGTCACTAAATGGATTATAGTTATTTTGTTTTCAACCTCCTAATGTGTAGTTTACAACCTACAGAATTTAAAGATTAGATAAATTACTCTATCAAGCAATGGGTCTCAGAAATATTTTTATTACCTTCTTCAGTCCCCCAATTATAATTGATTGCTCTTTATTTAGGCAGCTAAATGTTAGAAAAAAATTAAACAAGTTTTAATCTTATAGGTATCTGCCACCCTGAGATTGGAATCCATAATTAGCAGTTTGTTTCTTAGATTCCACAACCTTATATCTAAACTAGTACTTGCAGATTAACAAACCGCAAGGTTCAGGAAGCCTACATTAAAGAACAAGCCAGAAGACCTGTCCAAAAGACCACCCTGTTGAGTTCCTCTGATAAGGACTTACTCTAACTCTACTAATTACTCTCCTTCTGTGATCAGTCTCCAGTTTATTAATCATCAAGTCCATGTTGTGCTGGGTCTATTCTAAATCTATCTCTTCTGGACACCAGGGGACCTTTTATGCTTGACTTCAAATATGCTGTCCTCATGTTCTCTTAAACAGACATATCTTAAGATAGATGTCTTAAGATAGATGCCTTTATTTGGAGTTTGGAAAATGTGGTCATTGAAAACATTGGGAGACTAGAAAGAAAACAATAAAGCATGAGGCTGTAGGGAGCCAACATTTTCTTGGATTCTGCTAACCAGTCCATATGTGGTGGGGAAACAAAAAATCATCGAGATTTTTACAAATTTTAATGAATACTTCATTAATCCTCTTGTCTTTCAAATGTTTTCATTGCTATCACTACCCACCACTGTTGTGCCTTGAGTTAGAAATAAGTGAAAGGCAAGAAGCGAAATAAATGAAGGAAAACGGACTGGTAGAGTGGAAGTTGACATATACACATGAAAAAAAAATGTTCAGTAACAAAATCTGAATATATCTTTGTTGTCTATCTTACAAGGTCTGAGACCTCCAAGTCACTCAGCTGAAGCCTGTAACCCTGTGTCTTTTCTGAAAAATTGAGATAATGTCTGTCTTGGTAACTTGGTTCAAAGACTAAATTAATAAGGCATATAAATTATCTAGCACAGTGCCTTGGTCATTGTAGAAAAAATATGGAGATTCATGTCTGACTAGAAGAGTAACAGAAAAAGGAAGGATGCTTATTGTGCTGTTTCACTACTCATGAGAGGATATTTGACTCACTACTCTTCCAAGAACTTTCATTCCACACTGCCTGTACCCACAAACTTCTCAAAGACCAAAAGCTTCTGTGAAAGTTCAGCATAATAACCATAATGAGGTAACACTGAACAGTACAGGTTCAAGGTAAAGTCTCATTCTAACCATTTCAAAGTTGTTTGTATTTCACTCTTGCTTTTTTGTGATTTATTGTATGTATTTTAACTGAGCAAACCTTTTGTCAATATTTCCCTTTAACATATATTTGATTCAGGGGACTATTATTCCCTCTAGTTATAAAATGGTTGAAATATTTAAAATATAAATTGTTCTATATTAATTAACTTACTTTGCTCATAAAATGCCTTTAAAAGTCACATAATTATTAACTGTACTAGTGTTGTGAGGTTGGTACTGTTCCAAAGACAGAGAGGAGACAAGCTTCTTACCGTCCCCCACTTCCTGAAGTCTCAACATAATTGGCCTTGAACATGTTGTTCTGGAACCCATGGACATTTTTAATGCAGCCTCCAATAATAAAGTGCCTTGTTCCTTGGGTTTGCCAAAGTGACTAAGGTTAAAATTTGAACTTTCTTTTTGGCAATCAAATAAAATATTGTGTTCTGCTGGTCCCAACTGTTTTGTTAATTAAAAATATAATTCTAAGACCTATGGTCATAATGATCTAAATGGATGTGCAAGCATTTCTATGTAATTTCTACTTATTTTGCTTCTTACCATAAAGACAGTGCCTATTTATTAACTTTGTATTCATACATAATGATGTTCTTATCAACAGGGTTTGATAGAATTTGGTATTTGTGAAAAGTCTGTGATATCCACTTAAAGACTGTACCTTTTCATGGAACCTTTTTCATGTGTGCTTTTCCAAACTTTTATACAAGTTGAAATGAACTTTTATGTATTTTGTTATTTTGTTTCTGTGCTTCCTTTAAGCACCTATGAAGCTGTACCAATTCGATCACTGGAAGACAGTTATTGGTATCAATGCTGAAAACATTGCATATATGAACCATGGATCCTTTATCAGTGGTTTGCTTCCCTGGCCATAAGCTGAAATCACTTTTAGTCTTTAAGTACTAATAACACTAGATTCCATTTCGTACAGAAAAATAGTAACCAGGACTATATCAGAGAGAAAGCTATGCAGTCTGCCTTCTATAAGGCACTGTCCACCTCAAGAACAATTCTTGATCAGCCCTCCTTGAGTACAGATATTTAACTAGTAAAGAATACATTATCATTCCTCCATTTGATATAAAATATTATGAGTGATGCTGTCAAAGCCCAGTTGAAATCATGTTTGCTCTGTATCATTCTCATGTTTACCAGTACTGTAACTCTATCAAAAAAGAAATGAGAGCCAGGAATCTAGATCAGCTTCACAGCACTTGGCTGCCAAGCACAATGTCCTGAGTTTGACTGTCAGTATGAAAGAAAGAAAGAAAGAAAGAAAGAAAGAAAGAAACAAAGAAAGAAGGAAAGAAAGAAAGAGAGAGAGAGAGAGAGAAAGAAAGAAAGAAAGAATGAAAGAAAGATGAAAATGACATTAGTTAAGCATATAGTATCCTCATGATGTATCATTTCTGCTTTGATTTTGCTTCTGAAAATGGAGCTTTCCATTAAAATGTGCTACCATAAGTAGGTATGATGGTAAACACCTATAATACCAGCACTCTGGGAGACTGAGGCAAGAGAATCACAAATTGAAGCCCGGCCTAAAGTTCTTACTGATATAGCAAGATTTTGTCTCAAAAAAAATTAAGGCTAAAGTATAGTTTAGTGCAAAGTCCCTGTGTTCCATCCCCAGCAGCAAAACAAACACACACACA
>PVJA010020210.1:0-37259 GCA_004027025.1 Myocastor coypus | reverse complement strand
TGCACAGGCTCAGCTTCCAGCAGTGCGATTTGGGTCTGGGCTGGAACAGGAAGTTAGTCGCGGGAACGCAGAGGTGGGGCAGAGGGGCGCAGGGAGCTTACCCGTGGCGGGTGCGCAGGCTCAGCGGTGCGATTTGGGTCTCGGCTGGAACAAGAAGTTAGTCGCGGGAACGCAGAGGCGGGGCAGAGGGACGCAGGAAGCTTACCCGCGGCGGGCGCACAGGCTCAGCTCCCAGCGGTCCATGTAGGAATTTCAAATGTTGTACAAAATGGAAATTTGGTACAAAATGAGGTAAATCTTTAGGATAGCAAAGGAAAAAAATCTTTACACTTCTTAAGTGGCACCTATATAAAGTATTTCAATGCATAAAATCTTTATTTGCTTATTTTTTCCCTTTTGCTGTAGTGATGCAAGAAGATGCAGAATACATTTTTGTAGTTTGTTGTGTGTCTGAGCTAGTTTATAACTTTGGAAGAGTAACTATGGACTACACATAACATTACCTAGAGTGGAAAAGCAGATTTGTAAAAACAAACGATAAACAGAAGTGGCACAGCCTTGCACAGGAGCTTCCCAGCTGCGTTGGCCTGTGGACTGCAAGCAGGACAGTGGTTCATGAGGTGAAATCTGCAAGATGCCATAGGCAGCGGAAAGGTGAAAGTTGTCTCTGGAACTAGCTGCATATTCAGGTCACTATTAATAATGCACCAGGAGAATGGAGTAAATATGCTTCCTGAAGGCAGCCCATCCTTTGGGGGCTTGGTAAATAGTTTGATGTTAAGGTCACATCAGGCTTCAGACTTTTGGAATCTGTTCAACAAAAGTACCCTTTACAGCTGTAATCCCAGCTCTTGGGAGGCTGTAAACAGGTGGATCTCTATGAGTCTAAACTAGTAGAGAGATACAGAACACTCTGTAGACCCTGCCCAAGGCGGGGATAAAAGAACCTTTCATTTGCTACACAATTTCTCTAGTGTCATCTAGAAGGCATGGAGTGGCAAGATAGGTTGACCAACCCAAAGAGGCTGGCACTTTGCAGCAAAAAGATGGCTTGCCCTGCATGGAAGGCATGCAAGGGACAAACAACATCAGGTTATCACACACAAAAAAATGCAACTAGAGGCACTGTGGGCTGCAGCATTAGGTGACCCTGAAGCCCAGTATAAATTCTGCAATGCTAATGTCATTACCTAGAGGGTAAACAAGGACAGAAGCCAGCTCATCCAAAGGGGGATCTTATATTCACCCACTCCCATACCCCATGCTTAACACTATTAAAAATCATAGAGACAAGGAAAAGAGTGTAAGAGTGGTTTCTGCTTTGTAATTCAAGAAACTATTTAAGCGGGGAGATAAAATAATTTATCGCTGAATCCGGGACTCTGCTGGGGCAACATATGTAAGCCGACTATTCCCAGCAAAGCAGGACATGTGGTTGACTTATTAGTGACATATAAGCAATTGACATTTTTAAAAATATTAAATTTAGAGTGCTACAGAATAATATAAAGTGAAAATTAAAGAGTACATTGCCATAGAGAAGGACACCAAAGTTATGCCATAAAATTAGAAACACTCATGGAGAGTGGAAAATTAAGCAAGTCAAATTATTTAGCAACAACTGACACAAGTAAAATCAAAAGGAAACATCAAACTTATACTTACTGTATACTTATCAGCCTGGCTGAAATTCAAAACATCTGAAAATGCCAAAAGATGCTGACAATACATAGGAAAAGAAGCTGATAGGAATATAACACATTGGATGTTGTATTGACCTCGCTGGATTACAATTTGGGTCTTTCTTGAAAAATTAGAAACACTTAATTATGATACAGCTCAGCAATTTCCCTCTTGGGTGTTTCCTCAAGTGAATTTAAAGCATGTTGCCACCAAATCCTGTGCAGAAGTACTTATAATAACTTATTTATAAAAATGTGGAAGTTTCTCAGTAGGTGATCTGATGCACTCAGATATAACCCATAAATTGGAATGTAACTAAGCAACAAAAAGGAATGGGCATTCATAGTCATAAGTGAAAAACAGTCTGTATGAAAGAACTATGTAATGCTGGATTCCACCTATATGACATTCTGGAAAAGACAGGAATGTGAGACATTACAGATATCTGTGGATCCAGGGCTTCTAGGAGGAATGGCATAGGCACAGAGGGGTTCCTGGCAGTGGAGATCATGTACATTGGTTCTACATTATCTGTTTGTCAGAACTCATAAGCTATATGCAAACTATGAATTTTAATTAATAGTGGTGTATCACCAGTGGCTCATCAATGTAACAAACAAGTCTCATTAACCTATGTTTAATACAGGGGGAAATTGGGAACAGAGTTATATGACTTCGCTTTACTTTCTTTTCTAAGCCTAATACTCTTCTAAAATATATATATATATATATTAATTGTATGAAGGTGTTTGTGAATGCTGTACTATTATATTGTTTTAATAAGACCAAGCCAACTTGCCTAAAGGCCTAAAAATATGAATGATATGAATGCATAGACACGTGCTTAGAAAAATAGCTTGAAGGAGAGACAGTTGTTACAAATTTTCTTTAAATGAGAGCATCCAGACCAGGGATTTAGCTCTGTGGTACAATGCCTTACTGGCAAATGTGACGTTTGGGTACACATACACATACAAAATTACAATCTCTAGCACTTCAAAATAAATAAATTAATTAAATAATAAGCATCTATAAATATCTGAGAATATGCATAAACCATACTTGCAAAGCTTCTTTTGGGATCCAAATAGGCTTGCATTAATTACAAGAATACACTCAGAATTTATGACAACAAAAATCACAGTAAAGGTATTCATGGTGTTTTGCCCCTTCCACTCTTTGGGATGGCTGATTAGAGTTTTTGAGAATATATGCAGGATAAAAATAAAAAAGAGAAAGTTGGACGAACTCTACCTGAGGCATCACTATGAAATGTGATGCCAGAAATACAGACAGGTAAAGGCTAACAGCCTTCTAAGACAACAAGAGCCTAGAAGAGGGTCAAACTTTTGGAGGCCTTGGTAGTAGCTGTGAAAGCATGATGCCCCATCAAAAATGTTGATGGAAATGTTTTATATTATGTTGTTCAGCACGACAGTTGCCAGCTGCATGCTTTGCATATCTTCAGAACAAATGTTTAATTTAATTTAATTTAATTACTTGAAAATGAAGTTAAAGGAACCACATGGAGCTAATGACATTTTTTTTTTTAATACAGGATCTCACTAAGCAGCTTGGACTTGTAGTGATCTTCCTGTCTTTAGCCTCCCCAGTCTTGGCATTACAAGTATGTGCCAGCATGCTCGGGCTTGGTCACCAGCTCAGCATACCAAAGGTGAGGGCAGCATTACATGGGGTACTAGAAGCCAAAACCTGGTCCCTGTGCTTACTTAAGTAGGCATTTAGTCTGCTGAGCTATCTCACAGTCCTGAGTTGATGACCTCAAACAAAACCAGAAATTAGAGGAGTTCACCATAAACAGAAGGTTTTACTTAGAAGTGTGGTAGGCAAAGAGTTAGGCAGTCAGGCACAGCTACTGGATACCTTCTGCTACTGGATAAGACCTTGCTTTGTATCATGCCCACTTTCTACATGTCTCACTTTTCCATATGGTCCCATATTTAATTAATTTTACCAGAGCAATTATGGTTGTAACCTTTTTGGTGGACCACAGTGCCACCACACAAGTTACCATGTTTTCCACCTACCTCACCTCATGGTTTTGCTCTATAAAAATTCATAGAAATGGTAGACAGATTCCTGGGCAACAGTTATGTTTTGTTTCTACTTCTCTGCTCAAAGACTCATGCAGTCATTGGGCAGCTCCTAGACTACATGATTAATTTATGATCCAAAGCTAGGATTATGGGTGTAAGTACTATATCCACCATAGGGTAGATAATCTGCATACAAAGGTGCAAGGAGGGGAAAGAAACTTTTAACAACCCTGCTGCCCTTCCCTTCCATCTTTGCTGCTTTCTGTTGCCATGAACTGCTCCTCTGTGCCTTGCGCCACACTGCCTTGGAGCAAACTGAGTATGGACAGAAACCTCCAGTAACTTGGAGCTAAATAAACATTTCCTTCCTTGTCTGGTATTTTGTCCCAGAAATGAATGAAAAGCAATTGAGACAGCAATTCACTGAGGTCCCTTTCTCTCCCTCTGTCAGAAGCTTTCTTTTTCCTCAATAAATACATCGTACTTTTAACGTCTGTTGTTCCTAAAATTAACTCTTTAGATCTTTAGAGATCATGAATTTGTTCAAGGTATCTTTCTTGTTGGACATCTCAATCCCCTATTTCATGAGGACGAAGAAACTAGAAGCAGAGTATTATAACATGGAAATGATAGGGTACAGTGGCACATGGAAAAGAAGAGACACTGTGAATATAAAGACTAGGCAGGATAAAGCAACTTACCAAAGAAGACAGACATGGTCATGACATGTGTAGCCTTGTCCTTGAAAAATATGGGCTTTGGGGGAAAAATCAATTTAGGTAGAGTAAGTGAGTTCAGAGTTGGGTGTTTTGAGGTAATTGAGGTTAAAGAGCATCTAGATGAAAGCTTTCAAAAAGAGTTAGAAAATCAGTGGACAGAACTTATGCAAACTGGCAAGATTTGAAGCAAATATATCAGAGTTATGTAGAAGAAATTAAAAATTGGTATCACAGAGGAGGCTGTGCCTTTATGGCTATATGTGGTAAAATATTTACATAATGACAAAGAAATGCGTACATTAGAAACATCAAACGATAGTCCTATTTATTGGAACTTTATAATTTTAATGCAATCTTAATCTAGTACCACTTTTCACTTGATCCTTTTCCAGTAGGCTGTAGGTCTAAAAAGTATTCATAGAAATTTCACTGGATTTTGGTTATATTGATAAGACAATTAACTATGCTTTATAAGAAACACTAACTAAATTCCAAATTATTTCAATCTCTCTTTTTTTTTTTTTTGCATTTGTTTTTCTCCATCTGATAGCTTCTTTTGACTAAAGTTGAATTAAATCCTTGTCTTCCTCTACCCACTATTCCTCAAAGAGAAGTATGTCAAATATAATTCCTTTTCTCCCTACCTGAGCAGCCATTGGTGACCACTTATATTTTTTTTCTTAAGCTCCTTGTTAGTGTGAAAATTATTTTCCATAAGGCTTCCTATTAGAATGGAAGATTGCAGCAGTTCCAAACTCTATTAGCAAAATAAACAGTTGTGCAAACTAGATTCCTCATCATTTAAAGTAAGACCTCTGGCCTCAAGCCTGTCTGAGTTAGATTTCTTTCTCACTTCCTCTTCATAGGACCTTAGACACAAAGGGTTTAGAGTCTGTCTCATCTGTATACCAGGTTGCCAACTAGTTTAATTCATAGGATGCTGATCACGAACAAATATGCATTTTAAGAAACAGTGAAATGCAGAATCTGAAACCTTCAATTTTATTTTAAAATATGAAATTTCTTTTAAAAAGCTGGGTTGTTAGGTGTATATGTGTGTACGTGCCTGTGTATGAGAGAAAAGTAAAAGAATAAATGAAGGGGGATATTTTGTTGAGCTCTTGAGAATTTTGTGATAGCTTAAACTTCTTTCCTACAAGAATTTCAAGCTAAGATATCTTGAGATAGAAGAAGAAAATGCCGGTAAACTAAACATGAAAAAGTAAAATAGTAAAAGGCTCGATCTTAAATCATAAAATCATTATAATTAGAAGTGGAAGTGCTTTTATATCATCTTCATCATTAATAAGAAAAAATCAGGCATCTAATCAATGTTGAAATCAGAACATTTTGATTAATTTAAGTGTGTGCTCCTGACATGTTTCCACAAATGGGGAGAAGAAAAGCACGGTGCCTTTATGATGCATTACCATGCTTTCCAGCAATTTGTTTCATGGCATCGAATACATGACTTACATTGACATAAAACAAGTTGGCACACTATTAAGTGCAATAAATCATCATATTTGGTAGTTGGTGCAGATGAGAAACATTAATGGAGCTTGAATATGTTTCAGGTGTTTAGGACACATTGTATTCCTTCACCAGCACACATTAAAAAGATAAAGAAATGTATTCCAAGCAGAAAAATATTTTAACCATCTGCTTTCTTTACACAATATAATGAGCACTCAATAGGTGCTAAAGTAAGGGAGTAGTTAAATTCCTGCAGCTGGTTGACTTCTAGTGTGAGGGCCCAGGATGGGTGTACGTGTGATTGACAACCCTATGCATTCTGCATAATTAGTGTCTACACAGCATGCCATGTTACATAAATTAAATTTCAACCTTGATAAAAGGGTGAAGGCCTTTAAGTTTACACAGAAGACTTCATTTGAAGAATAAAAAGGAACAACTATACTAAACATGATTTCTCTTAGAAGCCCTGGTGCTTCTTTGGCAGTGAAGGAGACCAAGAGGAGGACTTTGTGAAAGGAAAGATACTGGCTGTGGGGGCAGAAGAATGAGGAAACACAGCAAAAACTTTCCCTAACCTCAGCACAATACTTGGCAATAGTATGATTCTGAAAGCAACAACCAAATTTTATACAACTTTCACTGTCATTTCTATTCTAGTTTCCTCTGTCTGACTTGTTACGTTGTCTCTGGCACTGATGTGTCTTCATCATCTAGAAAGAGGAATACACTCTTATTTTATAGACTCTATATATATAGGAGTTACCTCATATTTGTTATGATTTACATGTTTTTGGCAGGAGCGCCTCAGGTTTTGGCCATCACAGTAAGCATATCAGGAAGTGAAAGATGTAGGTTTATTTTATGACACAGGCAGTATATTTTCTTTTCTTTTTTGTGGTACCAGGGATCGAACTCGGGATCTTTTTTTTTTTTTTTTTTTTTTTTTTTTTTTTTTTTTTTTTTTTTTTTTTTTTTTTTTTTTTTTGTCTTTTTGACCCAGGGTCTTGCTATGCAGTTGAGGCTGGTCCTGGGCTCACTTTTGTAGCCCAGGCTGGTCTCGAACTCGCACCAATCCTCCTGCCTCAGCCTCCCGAGCACTGGGATTACAGGTGTGCACTACCACACCTGGCGCGAACTCGGGATCTTGCACTTGTCAGGCAACCACTTATTCCACTAAGCTATCTCCCTGGTGCCTTAGCACAGGTAATATTAACCTTAATCACTTAATCAAAGTAATATCTTACAGGCTTTCCACTGTAAAGGGGAATTCATGTCGGAAATACTTTGAAAGAAATGCATGTAGCTTCTTTCTAGAATACTGCTGTGGCACCAGTGTTCTTACTGTGATTTGCTTTGGGGACTCACTTTTTTTTTTTTTTCCATATGTATACATTTAGTACAGAATCCAAAGGGTCTCACTACACAGATCAAACTTGTAGTAATCCTCCTGTTTTTAGCCTCCCAAGTCCTGGGATTACGGGCCCGCGCCACCGCTCTCAGTCTCAATTGCCCTCTCAGTGAGGCTCTAGGGTGGGGCCAGCATGAAACACCAGGGATAGCATTCCAGTACCTGAGCCTGACTAAGCAGGTGCGTTCATGCAAGGAGCTATTTGGTCAGCCCTGGAGACTGTCTTTGGGCTGACATCTCCATAGCCCTTGGTAGAGCCAACTGCTCTGATTAAAGACATCTTTCTTCATTCATCCTTTTCGAGATAAAGTTTCCTTATTTTGCCCTTTAATTAACTTAATGGTGAGAGGATTCTCTGCAAGAACATGGCAAGTTATGAAAATAGGAGGACCTGCAAGAAGAAGTAGTTCTTCTGTCTGGGGATTAATAAATTAATTCAGTCAGTAAGTAGAAATCTTAGATCTCTAGGTAAGACAGAATGGGTGAAAGAAGCAAGCTTCAGAAAGATGCAGCACGACTGATATATTTCTTTCTATGGTTTTAAGAATGAAAACCTTCTTGAATGTACAAAGTAAAATGTCAAAGAGCACCAACCCATAAACTGGATTAGCTTTTCCAGCTGAAAGTGAGGTAATTTTGTTTACTGTCTTCCTGTGGTGACTGGCACTATGTTCTTTGACCAGGTCCTATTGTAACTGCCTGCATCACTGTGACCCAGAAATGAGATGAGATAGCTGTTAGGAAAGTCATGCGGGTATCAATGGGGGAAAGAATAACAGAAAGTACTACTATTACTTTTAGAAACAAATTGTGTTGCAAAAAAAAGCATGAAATGACACAAAATGTTACCACTTGTTACGCAGTGTGGTTTAGGTCAAATTTTAATTTCTCTTTTGTATGTGTATGTTAAACAATTCTATATTATGTAATTTTCACTTTCAGTGTTAGATGTAGAGTCAAAATGCAAATGACAATGATATTCATTAACCATAGAGGACAATGAAAGCAGTAGCTATATCTCTGTCCACTGGTTTAATAAACTTTCAAAACTATAATTTAACCCACATTCTTCTTTTTTTGTCTCTCCATCTAAGAATGGGATTGTAGCTTATTTTGGACATTTTCATTACCCTTAGTTCTATTGACTATACTCAAACAGAGCTCTTCCAAAGGGGCCGTTGGAAGCAGAAGGCAAAAGCAGAAGGCAGAGGTATTCTCAGGTAGGAAACCAAAGCTTCTGCCAGAGCACATTTCCAGTTAACCACAGAGTAGAAACCTCTTTTTTATTAGGAGATAAAGATTCTTTTGTAGGTTTCTGTCAGGATTAATTATTTTCCTGAAAGACATGTATGTACTGAATTAAAAAATAGCAAGGAGGAGAAAAATCACAGAGATACTTATTTGATGCCAATGTGGTACTATCATTTGTATATCTCAGTGGGTGCTAACTCTTAAATACCTTTAGGTCCTACATTAATTCGTCTTTACAAAAGCACCTTATTAATGCTTTATTAATTTCTTCATTATAGAGCTGCAAAAATGAGGGATTAATGAGGTAAAGTAACTCGCTCAAATTTATACACCGAGGAAATTGCTGAGCCAAAGTTTTCAACTGACCCTTTGCCACCAAATATTATGCTCTTTTATGGTGTATTGGAATGAAAATGCTCAATCTGTGTAATATATTGCCTGACAAAATGTAGTGATCTTTCTCATTAAGCTATGTAACTCAGTTCTATAAAAAATTACTTTTCCCATTGATCAGGCAAAGGAAAAATATTTAATTCTTTAATGTTCTCTATTTCTTTCCACTGCTATGACATCGATTTTACTTCTTATTGTTACATTCCTGCATATTAATACTAATCTTTAATTATCCTCTATATTTTGATCAGATTTTTCAGTTGTCACTTTTTAAACTTTAGAATCTCTGTCCTGATAAACATGCCACAAACATGCCATGACTTTATCCATTCCTCTGCGGATGGACATACAGCACAACTCAATCGCAAATAGACACAAATCAGAGTCACTCATTGGAAAATGCCTAGATCAGACACAAAATGCCCGACACAAGTGTTAACCAGACACAAATATTAGTCATCCTCAAACTTTAAAATATCACATGTTTTTTGTAATAAGAGGCCTAAAAGGCAAATAAATTAAAAAGCAAAATAAATGAGACATGTTAGTATACAGGAAGATGAACCCTAGTCTTGGAAAGGGCATTTGGGCAAGAAGAAAGAAATGATGGATGTGGAGGAGGGAGAATTGCAAGTAGCCAAGAAATGGTTAGACCAAAGTGTGAAATTCCTGACCAGAATTAAGTTTATTTCAAGTATATGTAGGGCTGGAGAAATAGCTCAGAGGCTTAAGTGCCTGCCCAGCAAACACAAGGTCCTGAGTTTGAACCATGGTACTCCCCACCCCAAAAGTGTCCATTCATAATGTGCATATTTCATGTACTCTGTATCGCCCAGGAAGCAAATATGAAGCGAGGGAAGTATTCTGCATGCTTTTTGTCTTTTTGTTTTTCTTTTCAAAAATCTATTTTTTAAAAAATAATTTTTTCTGATATATTTACCCGTTTTATATGTTGTGTGTCATTATAGATGATCTAAATTAAACTTCATTAATATCTTTGGCTTATTTTATATTGCCAGAACTCATGTCATCAACTATAAATTCAAGAAAGTCACGACTTGATTTTTAAACATGGAAATATATTCATCAAGGATAAGTGGGAAAGTTCTAAAATTGTATAATATCCAGGTGTTTCTTAATAATGTTTAAAGAGCCCACAATGTAGCTGTATTAGTTTCTTACTGCTGGTGTAATAACTAATGGTAGATACACTAAATCCTTCAAATTTATTATATTACAGTTCTGGACCTCAAAGTCCAGAATCAGGTCAGCATCACTGGCTGACAGCCAGATGCCCACAGGGCCGTGTCCATCGGTGGCTGTATGGCCGAGCTGGGCAGCTCGCCTTTCCCAGCATCTAGTGTCTGCCAAATTCTGCAAGTCACGGAGCTGCCGGTAGCTCTCCAAACTTTCTCTCTGGTAATTCTGGTCATATATCATCTTGTTTCACATGCATCCAACATTCCTGCCTGACTTTTATAAAGACCGAGTTCTTAGGATTATTTAAGAAAGTCTTCGCTTTTCAAGATCCACAACCATACCGCAAATTCCCTTTGTCCCATCACTAACATGTTCACATTTTCTAGTAAATGGAATGCCAACATCTTTGTAAGGCTATTATTTTGTGGATCACTTTAATAACCATCAATGTGGTCCTTTAAAGGAATCTATGTGAAAAATAAAACCTGGATTGGTCCACAAAGAGTTTTCAACTTGGATCCTTTTGTGTGAGGTCCTCATTCAGGATTTTGTATTAACTCACAGTGTATTAAACTGTCTTAATGTTCAAATTCACTTAAGTAGGCTTATCTATGTTTGTTCATAATATAACTCCAATTTTTCTGTCTCCGTATCTATTTTCCTTTATAAATGCTAATTTGCAGTTTCTTGCATGGTATGAGGAGTGAAATCTATTTCAACACACTGTTAATGCAGCTTTCTTTGTGACTGTTCTGATCAACAGAATATGGGAAAGGAGTATTGTGCCAGCTTCAAACATGGGCTTCCCCGGGGCCTTGTGCAGTCCCACAGTTCTCCAAAAGCTCTCATAGCCAGCGCATAACCTAAGCCACCTGCTGGATGAGGAAACGTGGTGGTGATGAGTTGAACCTGTTCTATCACCATCTTTAAAAGAACCACACTCTGGAAGCTGGCAACAGATGCTTGACTGATGCCAGGTAAGACCAAATAAGCTTACAAACTCATCAAAGATTTCTAAGCAGCAATAGCTGCTTGTCGCAAAAACTATTAACTTCGGGGTGGTTTGTGACACAGTAAATGCTGACTAGGACCTTAGATGTCACAGTGTATCCCTTAGTATTGTAAGTAGATGACTGTGGCATCCCAGAATTAGAATGTTATGAACAATTGTTAGATTTTAAGCATTATTTATGGGAATAAACATTAGCTCCTTATTTTATGACTATAGAAAATGCAGAATTATAAAAATTGCTATGCTACAGACCTCGTCATTTAATTTCAAATTTAGTTAAGCTATAATTGTGTTCACATGCATAGCAATTAAAAAATAGAATGGAGGAAAAAGTAAGTTAATTCTTCATTGATTTATCTTTCTTTCCCTTCTACCCTCTTGTTTAGAAGTTACATGGAATTATTTAGGAAAAGAAGAACACTCATAACTCTTACATGTGTAAAATTCTAAGTTCTAAACTATAATTCTAAAAACTATGTATTCACTGTGAGCAAGAACCTTTGAGGAATAATGCATGTTTCATCCCTTTAAGGAAATGCACATTATGACAAAGTACCTCATACTATTTAAAAATAAATATATCAAGACTCCACTGTGTTACTTACCTCGACTCTTAGCTTGTCAAGGACGGTAACTGAGACTCGGCTCTACCCTGCTGCCTTCGTCCCCTGTCCCTAGCCATCATGCGTGAGTGCATCTCCATCCACGTTGGCCGGGCCGGTGTCCAGATTGGCAACGCCTGCTGGGAACTCTACTGCCTGGAGCATGACATCCAGCCCGATGGCCAGATGTCAAGTGACAAGACCATCGGGGGCGGAGATGACTCTTCAACACCTTCTTCAGCAAGACTGGTGCTGGCAAACATGTGCCCAGGGCAGTGTTTGTAGATCTGGAACCCACAGTCATCGATGAAGTGCGCACTGGTACCTACTGCCAGTGCTTCCACCCTGAGCAGCTCATCACAGGCAAGGAAGATGCTGACAACAACTATGCCTGTGGGCACTACACCATTGGCAAGGAGATCATTGACCTCGTCTTGGACCAAATTAGGAAACTGGCTGACCAGTGCACAGGTCTGCAGGGCTTCTCGGTTTTCCACAGCTTTGGCGGAGGCACTGGCTCTGGCTTCACCTCCCTGCTGATGGAACGTCTCTCTGTCGACTATGGCAAGAAGTCCAAGGTCGAATTCTCCATTTACCCAGCCCCCCAGGTCTCCACAGCTGTAGTAGAGCCCTACAACTCCATCCTCACCACCCACACCACCCTGGAGCACTCTGATTGTGCCTTCATGGTAGACAACGAGGCCATCTATGACATCTGTTGTAGAAACCTCGATATTGAGCGCCCCACCTACACTAACCTGAACTGCCTCATTAGCCAGATTGAGTCTTCCATCACTGCTTCCCTCAAATTTGGTGAAGCCCTGAATGTGGATCTGACAGAATTTCAGACCAACCTGGTGCCCTATCCCTGTATCCACTTCCCTCTGGCCACATATGCCCCTGTCATCTCTGCTGAGAAAGCCTACCATGAGCAGCTTTCTGTAGCAGAGATCACCAATGCCTGCTTTGAGCCAGCCAACCAGATGGTGAAATGTGACCATCGCCATGGTAAATACATGGCTTGCTGCCTGTTGTACCGTGGTGATGTGGTCCCCAAAGATGTCAATGCTGCCATTGTCACCATCAAGAACAAGCGCAGCATCCAGTTTGTGGACTGGTGTCCCACTGGCTTCAAGGTGGGCATTAATTACCAGCCTCCCACTGTGGTGCCTGGTGGAGACCTGGCCAAGGTACAGCGGGCTGTGTGCATGCTCAGCAACACCACAGCTATTGCCGAGGCCTGGGCTCGCCTGGACCACAAGTTTGATCTGATGTATGACAAGCGTGCCTTTGTTCACTGGTACGTGGGTGAGGGAATGGAGGAAGGGGAGTTTTCTGAGGCCCGGGAGGATATGGCTGCCCTCGAGAAGGATTATGAGGAGGTTGGTGTGAATTCAGTGGAAGGAGAGGGTGAGGAAGTAGGAGAGGAATATTAAGCATTCGCTTCAACCCTGCAGCATGTCATGCTCTGAGAACTTGAGCTTTAGAGTAGCTAACAATTGCTAAGCTGTTCTGGTGTCATCATCTTTACTTGATTATGTCTGATCTGTGATCATGTTTTTTCCATGTGTACCTCTTGATTTTTCCATCATGTCTCAAAGTAAATGCTTTAAGAATGAAAAAAAAAGACTCACATTTGCTGGAAAAATAGTGGTTTCATACATCTGTTTATTTTCATAATTGTTTTATATATACTAGGAAGTGAGTTATGTTCTTCTTTCTTTCTTTCTTTCTTTCTCCTTCCTTCCTTCCTTCCTTCCTTCCTTCCTTCCTTCCTTCCTTCCTTCCTTTCTCTATGTTTATGGTACCAGGGATCGAACTTGGAATCTTGAGTTTGCCAGGCAGATGCTTATGTACTGAGCTATCTACTTGGCCTGGCTATCGTATTTTAAATATTGCTCACTTCACATTTCAGTCAGAACATCCTAGTGCTTCATTGTCTTCCTCATGTAGTTAAGTGACTACATTTCATCCAGGTGAGAATACACTGTAGAATAACTCATATCAGTGGCTTTTCTACATTTGGAAATTTTATTCATCAATTGTCTTTGCTTAAGAACTCTGCAGGTATGTTTTAAGAACAGGTAGAAAGTATTAACAGAACATTTAAATTTTTTTTGTATTTCTGTAATGCCTTTGATGACATCTAATTATCTACTAAGAAAAGTGAAATTGTGCAATTTTTTGATAGTTACCATGAGATAAAAATAAAATAAAACAAAGCAATAAAATTAACATTCTGTAATGCCTTTGATAACATATAATTATCTACTAACAAAAGTGAAATTGTGCAACTTTTTGATAGTTATCATTAGACAAAAATAAAATAAAATAAAATAAAATAAAACAAAGAAAATTAACAAAGCATGGAGTTTGTTTCCTAATGGAAAGCCTCAGATAATTTATTAATTCTTTTGAAATTCAGCTGTACCTTAACTTAGGTAAGGACTTTAGTGGGTTTGATAACCTCAAATAATTACAGCTGAGCTGGTCGCTTTAAAGTGACAACAAAAATACAAATGTGGTCCTGGCTAATAAAGTTTTTAGTCTTGTTTTCTGTATTTGATTACCACCTTTAGCTAACAGACTTATTTCATATATGAAATTATAATTGATAATATGCAATTTGATCACACATTGTCTAGATTCTGCTCGGTGGTTTAAGACTATTAAGAATAAAACCTTTAAATCTTTGCAGAGTAGTCAATTAATACACTTATTGGAAAGGTTAAACTTCATTCAGTTACAGAAGTAAGTGCAAGATTTAGAATTAAAACATAATTCACTGTGATTTCAAAGCTTTAGCTATTTACATTTCCCCATCATTACTATAAATCCCAAGAGAGATCACAGTACTCCACCTCAAATATAATTCTCATCTATTTCAAGCAGGTCACTTAGAGAAATGGAAACTATAGACCTTAGACTTCTATAGACACAGAGATAGCTCTAAAGCTCAACCTCGTTCTTTTCTTTTATGAGTTTATGGTTTCCTGTTTTTATTGGTACATATTAATTATATGGAATAAGCGGAGTTCATTTCGGTGTATTTGCACATGAGGTTAACATGCCTTTATCATCTGCCTTCAATTACTCTCCTTAGTTCTATTGCCCCCTCCCTTGAGTCCTTGCATCTCCTCTGATGGAGTCCCTCCTACTATGATATCACCACATTTTCTATATTTCACGTATGAGAGAAGATATGCAAAATTTGTTTCAGCCTGAATTATTTATGTTGATGATCTCCAGTTCCATTTGTTTGTCTGAAAATGATTTGTTCTTCTTCTTATGAGAGACATTGTATATCTATCCCACATTTTCTTTATCCACTCTCATCAGCTGTGGATGAAGGTAAATTGCATAGCTTAGACATCAGAAATGGGTATCATGATAAACTTAAGTAGCAAATGCATCCACATCTTGCTGCCTTTAATTTCTTTAGGTATAAACCCAGGAGTGCTGAAGCTGGATCAAAAGGTAACAGTATTTTTAGGTTTTGGAGACGAAAAACCATACTAATCTCCAGAGTGGTTGTACTAGTTTATATTCCCATTACCCTTGTAGAAATGTCTTTCCCTTCACCCTTGTTGGGATTGAGCTGCATCCCTAGCATTATTTAAATTTTATATTTACATACAGGTTCTCACTAATTCAAAATTGGCTAGACTAGCTTGGATTTGCAATTCTTCTGCCTCAGCCTTCCAGAATGCTGGAGTTACATACAGGTGCTGCAACACCTGGCTGGTTTATGTGTTCTTGATGATCGTCATTCTGACTGGGTGAGGTGGAATCATAGTGTAGCTTTTATTCACATTTTGTGAGTGGCTAAAGATTTTGAATACTTTTGCATATAATAATAGCCATTTGTATTTCCTCCTTTAATGAGTGTTTGCTTAGTTCAGTTATTCAAATATTGATTGGGGATTTTCTTGGTGTCAAAGTATTTGAGTTCGTTACATAGTCTGGACCTCCATGAGGTGACCAGTTGGGAAAGATATTTTCTTGTTCTGTAAGCTGTCTCTTCTCACTGTAGTTTTGTTGCTGTGCAGAAGTTTTTGAATTAGTAACAGTCCCATTTGTTGATTCTTGTTATTTTCTGAACAGTTGTTGTCCAGTTGAGGAAATCATTGCCTGTGTCAGCATCTTGAAGTTTTGCACCTGTTTTATTCTAGCATTTTCTAAGTTTCAGATATTATAGCTAAGTACTTATTCCATTTGGGTTAACTTTTGTATAGGTGAGACTATAAAGTCTAGCTTTAATCAACATAAGAATATCCAGTTTCCCAGTGTAGCTTGTTAAAATTTTCTCCTTTTTTATGTATATTTTTTTTTTTACTTTTGTAAAAATAGATTTTACTGGTACATTTTGATATACATAATGATAAAATTCATTATATAGAATTTATACATGTGTGACATATCTCCATTCTTCTTTTGCCCATGCCCCTCTCCTGTCTACATTTCTTTCCATTTTTAATTTAAATTTATTTATTTTATTTCTAATAATTTTATTACATTTAATAAGAAATAAAAATGACAGCCACATTAATTAATACAATGCATATTGTTGTCTTCATAGTAGTTGTTTAGAGAACAAGATGCAGACATGATAACTTTTCTAAACACTGTTGGTACAAATGTTTTTTCTCATTGAGCTAAGAGAAAGTAGTTTTATGCATAGTCCAATAGTCCATAATAGTAGTGGGCTATCAGCAGAAGAGGCATTGTCATTGACTTGCCAGTTGACTTGAGCCTTTTACAACTTAGCATATTTATCTGCTTTTACATTTTATGCTTCATGGTTAAACTTTTCTGCTGGGTGGTGAAGCTCAAGTTAAAGCAAGACCTATATAACAAAACATGTAACTTTTGTAGCTGACAAGGACAGTTAAATCCCCTCAGGCTTTACCTAAAAGATGTTCAGCATTTTGTAGAACTTTTGTGTCAGTCACCTGGATGAGTCATGGCCATTGCTTGACCAGTTTGCTCTCTATGAGCCTGAGAAAATGTCTTCTCTTTAGGTGCCTCTCTTGGGCACACTACACATCACCAAATATTTTCCTCTGTGGATCCATAATCTCCTTGAACAGAAAATTTGGGACATCATTGAGTCACAGGATATTATCATACAGGTTCTCTTATGTCCTGAGTCCTCACTGACCTTGAAGGGCTAGTGCCAAAATATTGGCTATCCTTGTAGCCCTTCTTTTTCTCATTTTTCTGGTCTGCAAACTTCACTTGTTAGCCCTCCAAAGAGAAGCTTAGTGATACTATTACTCCAAAATATAGGTACTTGGGGTTTTATGTATATTTCTGACACATTTGTCAACAATCAGATTGCTGTCCTTTCTGTATTGTCTCTATTCTATTCTATTCTATTCTCTATTCTAATCTACTGATCTGTGTATCTTTTTGGCTTTAGTGCTATGCATTTTTCATTACTCTGATTTCTGATATATTAAACATCAATATATATCAATGATTAAGTACTGATAATGAAATTAAGAATACATTTCCATTGGAAGTAGCTAAAAAAATTAAATCCTAGAAATGAACCTAGCCAAAAAGTTGACTCTTATATTGATAAATAATAGAACTCTGAAGAAAGAAATTGATGAAAATGTGAAATTGAAGAGATAAAAAACTACCCAATTTAATAGATAACCATAAAAAATATTGTTAAAATGGGCATATTAATCGAAGCTGTTAGATATTGACTGTAGCCTCCATTAAAATACCAATGATATTCTTTAAGGAACTAGAAAACTGATCCTAAAGTGCACACAGAAACATAGAAGATTCAAAAGAACTAAAGCAATCCTGAACAGAAATGCCAATATCATGTCTTTAACCCTTAACTCTCTTGCTCTTTTTTTAGTCTCATTCCAACTGTGTTTGTAGCTTCCGTTCTTAGGCACATGATAAAGTTTAACTGTTACTTCCTTCCGTTTATATATTATCAATTTATAGACATGAATTTCTATTTACATAGAATCAACTGTTCATGCTGGCCCACCCCAGGGCGACGCTGAGAAGGCAATTGCAACTGGGCGTGGTGGCACGCACCTGTAATCCTAGCTCTTGGGAGGCTGTAACCAGGCAGATCACTACGAGTCTAATCTAGTAATGAGACCCTGAACACTCTGTAGGCCCCTCCCAAAACAGAACAAGACAAAAATCCACCAAAACCAAACCAAACCAAACCAAACCAAACCAGCCAACCAACCAACCAACCAAACAAACAAACAAAACCCCCATAGTATTAATTTTATAGACTAAAATGATCAAAACCCCAGAGTGGGGAGAAGTAAAACTCTTCCCTATGGTTCCCTCAGAGCTCTGGCAAATGGAGCTCCATTGTTAATGTTGAAGATAAAACAGCGGTTAGAAATTATCCTTGCCTCTGAGGAACCTGCAACCTAGTTGTCAAAACAGAACATAAATACACAGAAAGATTTTTATAAGAGAGCTTTTCAGAATTGTTTCCGTGGGACTGAGAGGAGGTTAAATCCCCATTTGAACAAATAATACAGGAAGTCAATAATAAAAGATGCCACACTTTGCAATGGATTTCATGGCTGCTTCCAGACGTGTGTCAAAAATACAAGTGATGGGAAAACATATTATACAGTTAGAATCAAATAGTATGCTAACCAATCAGCCAACGTGTCAACTACAAACCTAGACATTCCATGAGTGAATTTTTACCTTTTGGCCATATTCAACTGGTCCAGCTGCTCTCTGCTCAAGTTTGGGGGTCTCAAACACACTTCTCAGCTCATCAAGAGCAATAGAAATGCGCTTGATCCTGCGGTGTCGACCAGTCAGAGAATCTTCCTTCAGCACCTCAGGCTGGCTGCAACCTCTGAAAAGGTCATTCTTGTCCTCAGAATTTGTGTTTTCAGGTTCCACATGTAATATCTGCCCTTTAGCACAGGGCAGACTTGGAGGGTCGGAAACTTCAGGTGCTGAATGTACTTCTTCTTCAGGCTCAAGTAGTTTATTTTCCAGAGGCTGCAAGAGTCTCCAGTGACTGTCCGCAGGACAATAGCATTCACTTCTTGGGTGGTCACTGGATTCCCATTTCTGCCTCAGCAGGCTGAGGGAGCCTTTCTGTATAGGGAACAAGGATGGCTCCAGGTGGTCCTGTAAAGCCAAGAACACTCTTGTCAAAGATATGCTCAATGTCTGAGTCATTTTCAAAACACTCTGCACAGGAGCATCAGCACTTGTAATTATGTATTATTATATAATTATAATTATGCATAATTTTTGGCTCTTGATTACACAATGTTATGTCAGTTAAACTTGAATTACATTATAGTGAGAACTGGTTACATGTTCATTTACATATAAATAGAGGGGAAAATATGATGGCTCTCCTTTTCATTCTATATGAAATTAACCATGTTAATTTATTCTTTTTGTGAGAAAAGCACAGTTTATAAAAAGGGAAGTGATGCTAAGGGGATCATTTCCTAACTACAAAAGTTTAATATTTTCATGAAAATGTTTATTTCTGCAAATAATGTCTTAGTTTAGAACTAACAGTCTAATAGCTAAAAGCTGTTAGATTTTTTGTGGAAAGCAAACACTTGGCTATTCTATCTATCTATCCATCTATCTATCTATCTATCTGTCTGTCTGTCTGTCTGTCTATCTATCTATCTATCTATCTATCTATCTATCTATCTATCTATCTATCTATTTATCTATCTGCCTATATAAATGTTCCTTTATATTCTCAACACTATGAAACACATGTTAGTTTTACTATTATTATTATTTTGCAAGTATGATATTGAGTATTAGAATAGCGTTAGCCAGGTGTGGTGGCTCACACCTGTAATCCCAGCACTCGGGAGGCTGAGGCAGGAGGATTGGTGCAAGTTCAAGACCAGCCTGGGCTACAAAAGTGAGCTCAAGGCCAGCCTCAACTGCATAGCGAGACCCTGTCTCAAAAAGACAAAAAAAAAAAAAAAAAAAAAAAAAAAAAAAAAAAAAAAGAATTGGAAAGACATTTTGCCAGCTACAATTTTGACAGAGGAGTAACATCTCCACTAAATAAGTAAAACAAAACGGAAAACCAAGTAGAAATGAATAAAAACTGCTCAGAAGAAGAAATATAAACGACTTATATAAATGAAAAAATATTCAACCTCACGGACCACCACAGAAATGCAAATTAAAACAAGACTAAGATTACATCTTCTTCTAGAAAAAGTGGCAGCTATCAAGAAATGAAGCAATAGCATGTACTGGCAAGACTATCATGAAAACAGAACATGTCTATGTTCCAGGTAGGAAAGCAAACTAATAAAACGACAACGTGAATTATTGTGGGGTTTCCTCAAAAAATTAAAAGCAGATATTCCATTCAACTTAGCTGTTGCATACTAGGTGTCACCTTGTAAGAGTTAAAAATATCATATAACAGTGATGCATGCATGCCAACATTTTATTAGCACAACTCAGGATAGCTAAATCTTGGAAGCAGTCTATGCATCCACTAGCAGGCAAATCATTAAAGAAAATCTGATATTTATGCACAATGGCATACTACTTGGCTTTAAAGAAGGTTGGGCTTGAGCTACTGGTAGGAAAATGGTTGCACCTTGAGAACATCATGTTAAGGGAAACAAATTAGACACACACATTTAAATGCTGTATGACTTTCTGCATATTAGAAACCTAAAGTATAAATAAAGGAAAATAAAAGATAGATAAAAGAAAACAGAGAGACAGATCCACTGTCTAAGGAAAGGGAATCCAGAGAGGGAGGAAGAAGATAAGAGTGGCAACAGAAAAGTTAAGATGAGCTATGTATGTGTATCAGACACTCACGACAAAAGTCGTCATTATGTACCACAAGCAAATGCTGATAACCACATTTTCAGAAGACCTAATTTTGATGCCTTTGGTGTTTCAGAAGGAGGAAAAGATGATGTGGTTGAGAAAGTATTAAAAAAATACAAGGATGACATTTCCCCAAAATTGGTAAAAGGTATACACCTACAGATTCAAGAATCTGAGCCAACCCCTAAGGCAGATACTATCAAATTTCAGGAAAAATATTTTTTTCAATTTTTGAAATAATCAGAAAACACACTTTGCGTACAGAGGAAGAACAGTTAGCATGACAGATTTCTCATCAAAAATCATGGGGACCAGAAGGAAAGTGACACAATATTTTGCAAGTACTAAAAGAAAATAACTGCTATTTCCAAGTTCCATGCATAGCAAAATTATTTTGTTAGAATAAAGGAAAAATGAAAACATTGTCAGGCAATGAAAAGTAAAATAAAGTAAAAGAAGAAAAAAGGAAGCCTACCTCCAAAGGTCATGTGCTGTATAACTCTACGTGCCTAATATTCTCATGACAATGAAATCACAAATTTGAAAAACAGATCAGTGATTTCTAAGAGTCATACATACAGAGGGTGATCGGTTTGACTATACAGGAGTAGCACATGGGGGATTTGCATATTTTAACTTACATGGAAGAGCACATCATAAGACACGGGTGATGAACGAATTTAGGGAAGTTTCCCAGCATTTTGAAAATTGCATGATAAGATATGTGTGAATGGTGGGAAAGAGACAAATATTTTAAAATAATGTTCTAATGGTACATGAATGCTTTCTTTAAAGACCTGAAATACAGTTCTAAAAGATCATCTGGATGACAGTCTGTGACCCTGATGCAAAAGTTTCAGGTTGCTTGCAGGGTCCACTTCTGCACACTCCATGAAGCAAGCGCAGACACACCAGGGGCTCACTTCTGTTCATATATGTGGCGGCTGGCTGTTGCTTCTGACGGGGCTACTTATCATTTTAGCCCACCAGCCACGAGAGAATAGTTCAATACCATGAGTTCATGAATTTGGACTTGCTCTCTTCAGAAGGGCATCATCTTCACTAAGATATGAAGTGAATGAACCTGAGGTTGTACCGAGATAGACTGAGATACAATAAGACTAAAAATTTCCAAAGATGCTACAGGTTACTTTATGGGTTGAAAAACAAAATCAGGGATACTAGTCATTATTTGTCTCAACAGAAGAGATATATGTGTTGCTTTGGATTGTCATGCATAAAATAGCTTGGTTGTACATGAACAAATTCTGTACCTTTTCTTTTTAATTTCTCTTTCTCTATTCTTTTTATGTGTTTGGTACATGCCGGGTCTGGTGGCCAGTGCCGCATGCCCGGGGTTGGGGCCGGTGCTGGCGATGGAACTCCAGTCCCTGCCCTTGCCTAACCAGGAACTCAGTCCACTGAGCTATCTGGCTGTCCCCTATTCTGTGTTATTCTTTTTTCTTTTTCTCCCAACAGGGAAGAAGGACAAACAAAATCTACTACATGCCTAATGCATGAAGTCATTATGCTCCTGCATTTTCCCTGTGGGAAATCCCTTTGGTAATTTCAGAGATTTTTAGGCATCATTACCCTCTTCATTCTTCTTCAGAATTTGTCTCTTGTTCTTTTTGTAAATATATTTGCAAATACCTATAGATTTACCACAGGTGCTTTGCAAATGCTGTCATTTCTGCTTCCATCTTCTGTTCTGCTCGGATATGTTAAATATTTTGTTTCTCTCAATTTAAAGCATGCCTACTTAATTTACTAGGAAGTTCTAGCTCACCATTTAATGTCCTTAATTATATGGTCTCCCTTTTGTTTAATTAATTAATTAATTAGTGTATTTATTTATCTTTTTGAGATGACGTCTTGGTATGCTCCACAGGCTGGGCTGGAGCTCACTTTGTAGCCCTGACTGGTGTGGAGCACACGAGGATCCTCCTGACTCAGCCTCCCCAGTGCTGGGATTACAGGTATGCATCACAGTGCTCAGCCTCCCTTTTGTTTATTATCACAGGCAGTTTCACACTTGCTTGTGTATCTATTTGACTAGGCTGCTTGCTAAATCTCCAAGGCCATAATAGTCAGGAACATGTCACCACTAAAGTACTACCTAGTGCAAAGATGGGGCTCACTATTCATATAGACTTAGTCCTAGGAGAAAAGAAGGGCAAGAAAAAAAATACATACCTATATTTGATAGATAAGATAACTATACTACTATTGTCTATTAATTCATTGAAAAGAATGGGTTGTGCTTAAAATGTTGATGTGTATGTCTTGTAATCTGAATATTGACTCTAAAGAGAATAATATGCAATATATTAAGCATTGTTAATTTCACATTGTCTTGTTTTAAAATTTTGTGTCATTGTTTTTGAAATTTTGTGTCATTGTTTTGATTACGCTTTTTTCTTGAAAATAAAAACGGATGGAAAAAGAAAAAGAAGAAAGAATGAGCATTGTGGCGTAGAAAGTTCTATTTTCTCTGTTAATCAATGGAGACTCAATGCACAGACCTTGAGTTCTCTTAAAATTCATTTCATTAGGTCTATGTGGTGACTCAAATGTATTTTCATAAGTAACTGAGGTGATTTTAAGGAAGTTGATCTGAATTTCATACTCTGAGAAATGCTAGTGGATAATGATTACATATTTTCCAGAAAGAAAAATCTGCCAAGATTTGGATCCACATATGAGGATTCACATTAGGACTGCAAAGACAGTACTTCATGACGTTGCTGCCAGGTAGGCGATCTGCTCCCTTGCTCTAGAGAGGGAGCACATATGAGCATGGATGGAGGGCTCTTCTCCAAGACTGAGGTGTCAGGGTCATTAGAGAATAGATTTTTCACAAAGATTTTCTTATGTCTTGTGATTATATACTGCTATAATTATGAGAAGTAACTGCCACCTATATGATTCCAATTTTTACTTTATTTTATTCTTTTTATGTGTTTGGTACAGGGTCTACAGGGTCTCACTATGTAGACTGGACTCATAGTGGTCCTCCTGTTTTTAGCCTCCCAAGCGCTAGGATTACAGGCACGTACCACCATACCCAGTCTGATTCTAAGTTTGAGCTAGGCTGTAATCACAATAATCACGTGAGGGCTTTGCCCCATTCCAAGAAGTAATGATGACAACAACAATAAAAATACTGATTCTGTCTGCCCAAATGTGCTATTTTGCTAAGAAAAAAATTGAATTCTTTTAGTAAATCTGAGGGGAAAGAAAAGAAGTATTAAATGCTGCTTTCTTGGTGCAATAAAATTCCCTATAGTCAAATTTTGAACAAGTTCTGTAAATATTTTATATGGTTGATTTAATAAGACTTCTTCTAAGTAGTAATCCTCACTTCCTGTATTTGAAAACATGCTTTAGTACTCTTTCTACTTAGTGCATTTAAAGTTGAAAGGATAGCTATTTATCAACTTTAAACATATTTGTAAATCTAAAAAATAGATGGTTTTTCCAGGATGATAGTGAGTGAAGTTTTAAACATTCTGATAAATGGTAAGAGGAACAAAAGCTCTGACCACCTTTAATATGCATTTCTATAAAGGAAAATGTATCCAGACATAGTGGTTTAATAAAAAAGAATGTTATTTATATGCAAATGTGTCTTACAGATTTTAATAGTCATTAAAAATACAAGAAAATCGTAAATCCTAAAGTTGAATGTGAGAGCTATGTTTTAATAGTCTAGTGATATAATGAGATTCTGTAGCCATTTGAAATTGCATATGTAAAAATGACACAGAAATATTGAAATAGTTTGCCATAATTTTAGGCAAAGAAATGCACATAAGGGAATATATTTTATGGTTTCAAAAATATATGCACATATTCAAGAACTGAGAGAGTTTTTTAAAAGGAAGATAATTGTGTTGATGTATTAGAATTGTATATAATGTCTTTAGCACCATCGGCTTAAACTGCTTATTTCCTTCCATGGAGGAAAAAGCACTTGAAAACAATTATGAATTTTTCTGGTGTATTTTTTTAATTCCACCAACCACTCTAATGTTTATAGCATCAAATTCCAATATTCTCACTTTTCACTAAGCAGAGAATGACCACTGTAGGTAATTTAAACCCAAGAGTCAGTTTACCATAGTCATCTCTGTTTTAAGTTACAGCACGACTAGGTCCTGTCGAGAATCAGCATACAATGCTTCTCTTTTGCCTAAGGTGATAATAAATAAACTTATTTATACTGCTCCTATGACATGATAACTCAGCCTGGCTGGAAGTGACGCCGCATTCACTGCTCTGTGAGTGTGGTACTCTGTGTCTAGCGATAAAACCAAGGTTACACAGGAAAAGAATGCGAAACTCAGCTTCGTGTCCTGGAGAAGCTTCCTCAATACATTTACCATGGCGCTATAGATGGTTGGCTTTTGTCTGATATTCACTGAAAGCCTCCCTCAGCTGCAGGCAGACAGGGCTCTCCAGCAGGATGTTTAACTCTGTTACACTTTGCTAAATGAAAGTTGACTTTGAAATTCTGAAAACCTAGTACTCTGCAGAGGATCTGGATTGCACATCAGCGATGTTTTGTGGAATAGGTGCGAGCACAATTCAATTTTTTTTTTATGAGAGAACAACAAATGTCTCTTTTCATTCACATCATTTTCACAGGTTATTGTTTGTTCTTTGCCCAACACGTATTATCGTACTGTCCATCATACTTTGGAGACCAGAATACTTCTCCAGAGGCCCTTCAAATATGCCAATAATTGTGTCTTCTGGTATCTAATTTAGTAAGTTTACACCAACTAGAATCATCAAAGTTTTATTAAAATGAAGCCTCAGGCAAGTTGCAAATAAAAATATCATTTTATAATTGAAAGGTATTATCAGCTAGAACTGTTTTCCAGTGGACTTCTTCACTTTAGTGAATATAGCTATGTATCTTTAAAGGGAATATATTTAGCAATAAAATTTTAGCCTCCTTCAAAATAGTAGCTAATGAACTCAACAAGGTGACAGAACACAACACTGCCAGCCGGATTGGTGTCAGTAGGCTGCAGTTTCAAACTACAAAACAAAGGGTTTCTAAGAAGCTGCCAAATTTATTTTGTCACTAAGCCAGGCACTCTGTTGAGGCAATGCTTGGTCTTGCAACTGTAGAAAGCAGTTGAGGCTAGCACAAGAGGGATAGGGCAAAGCAGCACCTTTCCACCAGGCTCAGAATATGAAGGCAGAGGTCTAGCCCTCTGACATCAGTTCTATTTAGTTTTTCGTTTTGCCTGCCTTTTCCATTGCAAAGCCTCCAGCATGTTTGCTGTGGCTGAGAACTCTCAGACAATACTCCGCTGCTTCTTGCAAAGCAAACATTGTAATGACAACAACTAAAAGTATTTATTCAAAAAGAATTAGCTGATCTTTTCTGGGGGAGGATACTTTTAATTAATCTTGGCAGACAGTTGCTCAACATCTACTTGATAAGGCGAAGAAGAAAATGGATTAAGAGTTTCAAAGACATGATATTTTCAATATGAAAAAATAACTAAACCTTTAATATTAGATATTGCCAATTCCATTAACTTTCTCCTTATTCTAAGTTCATCAAAATAGATTTTCAATTAGTTCTCCTGCTGGAAAAATACATAGCAGTACATTATTTAATTTGCCACTAATAAGATACATGCATAATTCATATACATGAATAAAAAGATAGGAATAATGCATTTGTTTAGTTTTCTTTTATCTCCTCATTCACATTTATTAGGTGAACTGACTAAGCACCTTTCTAAGACAAGTTATTAAAAGAATTTATAAGTGGTATATTTGCAATAAGCTTATCTTACCGCCATGTCCTTTTCTGTCAAGTTTCTGTCCTGTGACTCAGCTACCACAGTCACGTATTCATTAAAGGAAAACACACATTTAACAGTTCTTTAACTCACTGATCTCATCTAACTAATGAACATCAGGCATGATGGACATGCGTCGCTAGATAGCAGTCGCAGGACACCAAACCTCTCATAGCACGCTCAGGGAGCTGCATTATTTAGTAAGTCATGCAAGAGAGAAGTGCACCCTCTGTTCTAACCCCAGCTGTGCTGAGTGCTCAGCTTACAACTTGACCAGTTAGAGGCTCTCGGAGCAGCTTTTGTTTCCAGATTCTTCAGGCTGAAAACTAATCCTCAGCAGAAGGACCTGTGTCACAGCATACTGGGAAACTGTCTCCAGGATGCAGACAAGTAGGTTTTCACAAAAGGAGATATTTGTGAAGTGTTCTGTAGATCATCTCTGGCAGGCCCAGTGCCAAATAACACCTGTTAGGTAGTGCAAGGTTGATGTTCTGTCACATTGCAAGCTTTTCCCACACTCCCCTGCAGAGCGGATCTGTAGGAAAACAATCATTCAAAGCTTGTTCAGAGAAGGCTTCAAATACAATCCTCAGTGTTAGTGATACAACAAAGTTTTACAGTTTACTGTGGAGAGTTGTCAAAGCATTAGAAAATAAAAGTATTTATAGTATAGTCAGATACAATGGCACTTATATTTCTTTTTTCTACTTTTTTTTTTTTTTGGTCGTATCTGCAGATTGAATCCAGACCCTTTGTGCTGGGCTATAACCTGACGTCTTTTATATTTTTCATTTGGATATAGGGTAGTACTATGCTATTACCTTTACCTTGTATAAACATCACCCAGGAAGCTAACAGTGCAAAATCCTCAAATGCCACATGGAGAATTCCATGTGGAATTATTTCACTGTGTCAGAAGATGGCCTGGAGCTCTAGCTTCCACCAAAGCACTTCCACCATAGGAAGTTCTGATGATTAAAGCCTAGGAACTCCAAATTTAAAAATATTACCTTTCTACAGTGACAGAATTATCAACAATGTAGAGAAGCTATGATAGTTTTGTTTAATTCAGTTAATGCTTACTGAATTCTTATTAATGGAAAGGTACTATGCTAATTAGCTATGAAGCATTTATGAAGCATCATATAAAACAGAACATAACAAATATTGGCAATGTTTTGTAGAAATTGGAATTCTGTACATTGCTGGAGGGAATGCAAAATGGTACAGCTTCTCTGGAAGACAGGATGGGGATTTCTCAATAAATTAAACATAAACTACAAATGAGCAAGCAATCCTATGTCTAGATATATACCTAAAAGGAATAAAATCAAGAACCCAAACAGATATTTGTACAGCGTACTTGCAATAGCAAAATGTGGGAAAAGTTCACATGTCCACTGGGGTAGAAAATGATAAACAAAGTACATACAAAAGGCACACACATATACACACATGTGTGTGCATCTACATATGTATATCTGTCTGTTTTGTGCAGACTTGTGTATGTATGTATATATTTTGTGCAGATATGTGCTTATGAAGTCAGATAACTACAATATGTGTGAACTATGACAACATTGCACTAAAAATCTAGTTACAAGAGAATAAATATTGGGGGATTCCACTTATACGAAATGCCTATTTTCTGAATCCATTGAGAAGAATCTTGAATAGTGGCTGCCTGGGCCTACAAGGAAAGAATATGGAATTTTTAAAATATGTACAGAGTTTTAGTTTGAAATTATTAAAAAGTTCTAGAGATGGATTTTGTGCTGACTGCGAAACAGGGTATCACCAAAATGCCTTCCTCAACACAGTTAAAATAATAAATTTTATGCTATATTTATTTTACCACATAAACCCCTCAAAAACATAATTGAGATATATACAAATAGCCATCAAAAGTACAAAAACTATATCATCAAATGATTACTGGGTTAAAATATAATAAGTCTCCTAATAGACTTTCTGCATGTGGAGCAAAGGCAAACATTGAATTCCTAAGACTTCTTCCCTCCCTGCAGACAAACATGCACACAAGGGAGAGTGAAACAGGAACACATTATATCATGTAAGTAGCAGCTCTTCTCAGACGTGTAGTAGATAAAATCAGAAGTTATTAAATTTCCGTATTCTAAAAGCTGAATAATTATGTAAGATTTCTTCCCTTAAGTAATCAACAACAACAGCAAAGTTAAAGTACCCTTATTCAATAAACACAGGTGATTTAGACAAAGAGGTCAAGTTAAGATGCTGTGATAAACTGCAGTGCTGTTTGAAAGGCAGTCATAAGAAATTACAAATTCTTTCAGCTCATCATAGTTGTTCCCAAACATTTTCTCTTCAGCCATCATGTAGCCTTGAGTGTTTGTTTCTTTGTGGGGAGCAAAATGCTGCCTCTGATCTGAAACTGTTGTGTCAGTTGCTTACTGCAATGAATGTCTGGAATTTTTAAAGTGTTTCATCAGACTAATCGCTTAAAACAAAATGGAAATTGTATTACATAGAGAGATTTATTTTCAGGAACATAATTTATATTTCACTAATGAAAAGTAAGATACATTTAACTTTTTTCAAAGACTATAAATTGTTTTTGAGGCTGTAAAATGAAGATTACCAAAAAAAATAAATATTGAAAATGATACACATATATGTCCTAACTTGATTTAATCATTACATATAGTATAAATATATCAAAATAACACATTGTACCTTATAAATAAATCCAACTATTATGTGTCACTTGAAACTATTTTTATTGAATTAGCTTTCAAATTTCAGTGCAACAGATTGTCTGTTGTACTAATCTCTCTCTCTCTCTCTCTCTCTCTCTCTCTATATATATATATATATATATATTCATCCTTAACAGATATATATATATATTCATAAATATATATACATATCTCTATCCTTAACATATATAAAATATATATTAAAATATATAATATATATATATATATTTTTTTTTTTTTACATAATGGCAAAGGCAGGGGTTAAATTAGAATAAGGTGCTTCATCATACTCCTAGAAAATTTCCAGAAATACTAAGATGAGAGTAAATGTGAGTGGTAAATGTGAACTTGCAAATACTAAGATCAAATCGCTTTGTCTCTCAGGCTTTGGTTCCTTTATTCTTATGGGAATAAGATGGTCTTTTACAATTACAGATATCAAAGCATACGACCCAGTCCATTTTCTGAGTACCATAGATATAGAAAGAGCATAGCAGGTCAACTGCCCTGAGACTTCTGGTCCATAGTTGACCGGCTGCACCGCAGAGTGGCTTTGCAGAGGGATTTACAGAGGAGCGAGTTCACAGCAAGCAGAAGAGAACAGAAGTAAAGAGGGATAATCATAGCTCTTTTTACCCTTTTTATTTTATTCAGGCTCCTTAGAACAGGTAGCATTCACACCCTTAATCCTAGTCCTCTTCAGCTTAAGGTTACACCATGAATCAGTATCAGTGTCATACATTCTAGATCCAGGAACTTCTGGAAAAACTTCCTCTATAACTACACGGTGCTTTAGGGGAACATCTAAACACAAGCCATAACACCAGTGAAGAAAAAATAAATCCACATTTTCTAAATTAAGAGTTAGGTATTCATTTATATTAAAATGAGTACATGCCATACATATCCTACTGTGCTTTTTTTTTTCCCATCCTGAGAAGATGAAGGGGAAAAAAGATGATAATTCTAAAAATTATAGACTTGTCATCATTATAATTAGTTGAAAGCTTATTCAAACACATCAACAAAAGGGTCAATTTTCAAGCACCTAGAAAATCATAGCTTACTGGATAAAATTTCCTTGGCACTATAAAAAAGTAAATCTTGTCAAATCAGTTAATTTCTTCCTATGAATGACAAAAATAGTGGACACAGAGAAATTGATAGACAAAATACATCCTGATGCTCAGGATATAGATGCAGTCCCATGTGGGGTAGAGAGAGCACACAGTTTTGGTGACATCTGACCTTTTCAAAAGGTCCTATTAACAATTTGCTCAGCATATGTTGGTAAGGGGATTGGTACAGATATGAAGAAGACAGCATTCAAGACGAGGTTATGACAGGGCTAATTGTGATTTCATATAAATAAATTTCAACATAAAAACATTTTATTGCTTCTTTTAGAAAAGCAATTGTTCCTAACTAGCATATCTCTCATCTTGTCCTCATTCATACCTTCACTGAATTATAAAAACAAAGTTAAAGATTTACATCTGGGGAAGATGAGGGGGGAATGCTAGTGTCCACGGAATGTTGCAGTAGCGTTGTTATCTAAACTTTGAGGATCTGGAAGTCAGGGATAGTGGAGTAGGCAATTGGAAAATGAGATATTCCTTAAGTTAATAATTCACAAAAGCCAGGGATCCATTTTTATTTCTGAAATGAAATATTTTGTTCCTCCTCACTAGGAGAGTTTGTTGTATTCCTCTAATTTTCAGACTCAGGAAAAACAACAAGATGAAAACCACATACTGAAATCAGAGCATCACATTTTTATGGAACATTAATAGTTTATAAGGAGGAATATGTACGTGTAGTAAAATAATAATTCATTTGTCATAAGACAATGATTAAAGTGAATCTGATAATAATTTTATAGCAAATTCTCAGGAATTAACAGATATTTAGAGTATTTGAAATTTTATTTGAATGTTAGATAGTTAATATTTGAAAAAAGGATCTGCAGCCACTACATTATGATCCCACACCTAGACAGTTTATATTCATAAGAATAGAAGATGGATGAAGAAAATAAAGTATGAAAAACATAATGTACACCAGGTCAGCAATAAGTAAGGGATTAGAAATAACTTTCTTTTCACATACTAACTCTACATTGTAGTCACTGCCTGAAATGACTTGAGGGACAATAGGCTAGCTCTAAAGAGAAATGTGGTCACCAGGTGAGCCACAAGTGTACTGACTATTCAGGTGGATGATAGATTTTTTTCTCCATTTCAATAATGAGATAGACTCTGTTTATATCAGAGCCTAACTGTAGTTTGGTATTTTTCTGTATAATGGATCCATAACAAATTCTATTTCTCAGCTATTTGTTTTAACAATTCTCAAATTCTCAGCTAGGCTTTAGAATATTCATTATGACTTGAACTGGAGACTTTACCTAGGAGTTGTGCATATCTAATCCTTTTTTTTTTTTTTTTTTTTTTTTTTTTTTTTTTTTTTTTTTTTTTTTTTTTTTTTTTTTTTTTTTTTTTTTTTTTTTTTGTGGGACCAGGGTTCAAACTCACTACCTTGCACTTTGGTCAGGCAGGTACTTGTGCCGTGGAGCTATCTCCCCAGACCCCATATCTAATGTTAGTAAACCTACCTGGCTGCTGAAGTTGAGACCCTAGTGCACTGAATATATCCCTTGAGGAATAAATTCTTGATAACTGTTTTCTGTTTCTTATTGAATATGCAAAAGCATTTAGTCTAAACAATTAGTTGATGATTGTACTACTTCTATAATGCATTTACAAATGGGTCTTTCAGACCTTGATATATTTTGACATGAGACACACTGTTTTTCATCCATTTGACTCAAATTAATTGAAATTCAACTTGTATTGGGAAATGTCCTGTAATATTGAACTAGATTCCATGCAGTCTTTGACTTTCAAGTTCTTACAGTTTAGTGAAGGCTGCTGATATATTAATCTGACTGTGATTCATTGTTAAAATTGCTCTGGCAGAGATGCTATGAAAGTGTAAAGCTGGCTTCTGAATTAAATCTGGCTGGAAAAATTATTTCTTACATTAATCCCCTAATACCTCTGTAACTTTTCCCAGTGAGCTTATTCTAAGCTTTGGAGCCACACAGAGAAAAGGTATAATCCTTTTTCCACATGAGAAATGTTCCAATATTTAAAGAAAATTCTAATAGATTTCCTAAATTATCTTGTGCTACCCAAACTAACTATGGCTAGCTATACCTACTGTAGGTAGTTTTTAATTATCACAAGAATTATAGTTCTAACCTATCTATTACTTATACTCAGAATTAGACATGCCTTTTCTTAGAACTTTATAAATAACTCAATCTTCTTTAAATAGTCTGAGATATCATAAAAGATAATTAATATTTTTCATTCATTTTCAGTCTCCTAAACCTTTTTTCCAGTGCCTGAATCAATGCATTTCAACTCAATACAAAAGAAGAAGTTTTGAGACATTGCTGAAAAATGAATGATATTAAAGTGTTGTTGAAAGTCTATAGCCTTACTATTTGCTAGAATTGGTTTCAAGTTTTTATATGCCTAAGAATTACTTAGAATGCTTTTAAAAATGTAGATTTTCATGGCCCATCACCAGGGAATAAGATATATTGAAATGTCAGGTATTCCTTTTTTCCCTTAATGTAATAAATTTTCTAACATTTTCCAACTAGCTGCAAAAGCATATAGTAGCATACCAGTGTGACCCTGAAAACACTTAACAACTAGCATCAGAGAGCCATGAACTCAGTATTGAAATACTTCTTGCCTTGACTTTTCCAGTGTAATGTTTCTTTGACATAAGCTTTGTCTTAAGATCTTGACCTCTTCCTGTGACACTAAACACCTTCTAGTTATAAGTAGAGTTATCACATAAAAAATAGAAGAATGTGAAATAGCTCATCATCTGCCTTATCCACTGTAGATAAATTATGCTCCCTGAAACTCCCATGCAAACTGCAGAGCACTGATTTCAAATTTTACTATGCCTAAGAATTACCCAGAAGGCTTTTAAAAATGTAGAATTTTGTGTTTCATTACCAGAGATTTTGATTCTATGTTGGTTCATTAAATGCTGAATTCTTTCTCCCTCAAATCTATCAGTGGATGCTCTTGTGTGATTCCAAGTGGGGGCTGTAAGGAATAAGTAAAATAAAGAAGTTCAGCAGTGTAAGTAAGTTTAGCAGTCTTAGCTAAATAATACTAACATCCTTCATTGCCTAGTAATGACAGTAAGAATGACAGACAGAAGAAGAAATTCACATGGAGAAAAGGCTATGTAAGGACACAACAAGAAAAAAATGCCATCTGAGAAGGCAGGGCTAGAGGACTTATCAGGAACCAACCCATACTGAATCCTTGATAGTGAACTTTAACTGTTTAGAGCTCTGTTATATAAGCCACCTAGTATATGGTATTTTGTTATACCTACCCGGACTAAGACCATGTTCACAGCAATCTGAGCAAGAAAACATTGTCTCAGCACTTTGTGAAACAAGAACACTGAAATTTAGAGGGAATTAGTGATTTCCAATTACAACATAAATTATGTATGAATCATAGGCATAGAACACAATACTGTCAATGTGGAGTAAGGATCCATATGATAAGTTTGTTGAGAAATCATTTTACATTATGTATTTGTAGTAATTAAAAGAAGTTTATGAATATTTAAAATCAAAAGCATATATTATAGATGAGTTGTTAATAGGGTCATGTTTAGCATTTAAATATTTAAAATAATGGTACAGATGTAAGAATTGTTGGAGATAAAATCTTTCCTATAGTAAAATGAATTGATTTTTGTGCTCTATTTTTTCAGTATCATTTGATTTGAACAACCCCTATTTCTTCATCCTTTTTTGCAATGATGTTTAGTACTACCTATTACATCAGGTATGTAGATTTCTCTAAATGAGAAATTTAAATTTTTTCCACTGTCTTATATATTGAAAAAAGTGATGTCTTAATTCAATACACACACACACACACACACACACACACTTATGATTCACATGAATCCAAGTGAAACTTAAGGTTAAATAAAATGAAGAATAGGATCTACCCTATTACAATGTTAAGGAAAAAAATGGATTTTCAGAAACCGTCTAACTGTTTTATTGCACCTTTGTTTTTTGTGTTCCATTAAGAATTATATTTGTTTTCCAATGAAAATATCTAACCATAAAGTTATTTTCTAATAATTTTCTATTATATTGTATAAAACTGAAAAAAACAGGAATGTGAAGTGCTTGAATAACTTGTTTATCTACTTCTGATTGCAGCTACATTATTTATAAAAGATGATTTTATTTTGAAGGGAAAAATAAAAATAATAATATAGAATTCCAACAAGTTAATAGGAAATTAATAATGGTTATGTTGCACATTATTGCTTTAAATTTTGACAGTCAAATTATAAAAGATTTCCAGATTTTAATGAGAGAAATGTTGTTTGCATATATATGACACATTAATTCTTAGTCAGCACACATACCAGAGGATAGTTAAGTATGTATCTAAGATTCTGGCATTGCCCTTTTTGCAAAAGGAGCAGTGTCACTTGAATAATTTGTCTACTTCTGAACGCAACTACATTATTCATAAAAGATTTTTATTTTAAAAGGAAAAACCAATAAAAACAATGATACAGAATTTGAACAAAATAATAGGAAATTACCAATGGTTATTATATTGCATATTGTTACCTTTAAAGTAGTTGCCCAGATTACCAGGCACAGGCATGCAAAACTGATCACCAGACGACACTATTGGAAGCCAACAGAGTGACTGTAGAAGAAGCTTAGTGCATGGAAGTTAGGTCCTTATCCATATGCTTTGGAAATTGATCCTGGGCCCTGGTCTTGTATTGCTGTCTCTGCTTTCTGGTCACCAAAAGCTAGTGGCATCCATGGCTTGTGGTGCCATCACCATTCACTCTGTTGCCACAGACCCCAAACAATTAGAGTGGGAAACCATCATTTGGAACTTTTGAAACTGTGAGCTGAATGAAAACTCTAATCATTGGCAGTTGAATCACAGGAGTATTTTTTCACAACAATTAATGTGAATAGCAAGTCCTGTACTACTGGATTACTCCCTGACATGTACATCACTGAGTTGCCTCTCAACTCAAGGTAACATCTGTATTGTAACATAGTATGGGTACTTTGCAGTCCTGACCTTAATGAAGCTCAGAGCTGCTAGATTTTCTTACTTTCTTTTCTTCTTAGAACTAGGAGAACTTTTTGTGATACAGACTAGTGACTTTTATTTTGTGCATTCTTTTGAAGAATGGCTTGTAATTCGCAAACATTTTAGTCACGTTAATTACAAAGCAATTCAAAGTGTTTATGCTTAAAATAAATGCATTAGCAAATAGTCTTGGTGTGAGAAACAGGATGCCTTCTACTGATTGCCCTGTGAATCTTTTACATAAGAGGCATTAATGTATGCTTGGCATAATTTTATGAGTAAATCAGAGTTCACCATTAGTTCTTAGCTGTTTCTTTACTGATAATCAACAGAACTATACATTTCTTAAAATATTTGACAATGTGACCATTAGATATTCTCCCACTCTGTTTGTAAAATGGATGAGCCTTGTTAATAAGTTAATGTTATAAAATCTAATTCAGCCTGCTTAAACAAAGCACATCTGCTGAGGTTTGAGTCCTCAGCATACCATGTCAGTCCTGCTCCCAGGGCTCCCACAGATGGTGACTGAGGCTGGGTGTGGTGGCACTTGCCTGTAATCCCAGCTCTTGAATACAGGTGGATCACTATGAGTTCAGTCTACATAATGAGACCTGTAGGCCCTGTACTAAATACATTAAATAAATAAATACATGAAATCTAACTTAAAATATGACAATAAAGATTAAACCTGTTACCCACACATCTCTCATATTTCCCTAAACATTCCCCCCATCTTCCTCTGTCTCTGCATTTATATAGAATATCTTTATGTGTTATAGTTGTTGTATTATTTTTATAGCTGTTGTAAGCATCAATGGGGATTGTTAGGACTTAACCTGATTTTCTAGGGAATATGCTTCCTTTGCAAGAAGCTGTCATTGTACGTAGTATTATTGTTATTTAATCACAGACTTTCCAAGGTGCCTGACTCCTATACACATGGCTCTCTCTCTCTCTCTCTCTCTCTGTCTCTCTGTCTCTCTCTCTCTTTCTCATTGTCTCTCTGATTTTTATTTTTTAAAGAAATGTGAGGAATTTCTGCAGTGTAAGGATCATGGAACACAGTAAGTTTTGGTCAAAACCCCCACATTTTAAATAATTGAAAAAATAGTCATCATCATCTTATCTTGGTCTCCTAAATTGACCACATTAACAAATTAAAGATTAAAGTTGATATTTATAAGTCATTACATGTTTCATTTTCTAAAGCAGTATTTTTGAAGATTTTCCTCCTTTGTTAATAGACACCAGTTACTCCCTTCTAACTTACTTTATGTCATAACTTGCCAACTCATTAAGCTTCACTGAATTTATGCCCATCTGTTGTTCTATTTTTGCTCTAGCAGAAGAATGCAAAATTGTGTTACAACTACTACATACTGATTTATTTTGCACCTTATTCAAGACTGGCAGTTTCACAATTAAAATGAGATCGTTATTTTGGTAGCTAGAGTGATGATGGTCAATGGATCATTACTCTGTCACGTGTTGCTCCTGGAAGATCTGAAGAGGACTTCACCGAGGCAGCCTGATTGATCCAGCCATGCAGTATTGCTAACAGAAGTTGGAATTCTATTTCTTTTCTTCCATTAAGAAGAAAGGAAAGGAAAAACAGGAAACAAAATAAAATACAATGGAGAGTAGAAGAAATGGAAACAACCTATGATCTGCTGAATTTTCAAATTAAATTCAATAGGTTCCTTGTTCTAAGCAAAATACTGGGAGATGCAACAGTTAACATTAATAGCAAACTTCCTAATTATTTGCAAATAAGGAATGGAGCTAAACAGAACTTTTTTGAGGTCACCAAAGAACAAGTAAAAGCAAGGATACAAA
>PVJA010020209.1:6230-37254 GCA_004027025.1 Myocastor coypus | reverse complement strand
AAAAAAAAAAAAAAAAAAAAAAAAAAAAAAAAAAAAAAAAAAAAAAAAAAAAAAAAAAATTTCAAACACATTCAGTAATCTTATCTTTGACAAAGGAGCCAAACATGTTCATTAGAAGAAAGATACCATCTTTTTTTTTTTTGTCTTTTTTGAGACAGGGTCTCACTATGCAGTTCAGGCTGGCCTTGAGCTCACTTTTGTAGCCCAGACTGGTCTCGAACTCACACCGATCCTCCTGCCTCAGCCTCCCGAGTGCTGGGATTATAGGCGTGTGCCACCATGCCCGGCTGAAAGATACCATCTTTAACAAATTGTACTGGAAAAACTGGCTCTCCACATGCCAAAAACTAAAATTAGATCCTAGTCTATTGCCATAAACTAAGCTAAAGTCAAGATGGATTAAAGATTTGAAACATTAAAACAGAAAAACTAAAACTCCTGACAGATAAAGTAAGTAAAAATCTTGAAGACATAGGGATAGGCAGACCGTTCATGAACAAAAATCAAACTGCCCAGGAAATTCTTGAAACAAACAACACCTGAGACCTTCTCTTATTAAGTTTCTGCACATTAAAGGGAATCACCAACAGAGTGAAAGGACAACTCAAAATTTTGGAAAAAATCTTAGCCAATAATCACACAGACAAGGGTTTTTATCTAGAGTATATAAGAAACTTTAAAAAATTAGGGCCCCAAAATTTAAAGACTCAATATAAAAATGGGCATTGGAGATGAATATAGACTTCTCAGAGGAAGAAATACAAGACGCAAATAATTAACTGAAAAAATGCTCCACATCACTGACCATCTGAGAAATGCATATTAAAACACTGAGATACCATCTGACTCCAGAAAGAATGACTATCATAAAGAAATCAACCAATAACAAATGCTGGAGAGACTATGAGGGGAAAAGGAACACTGCTCCACTGCTGGTGAGAATGTTGACTGGTACAAGCACTATGAAAATCAGGGTGCAGACTTTTTTAAAAATGAGGACTGGAAATCCCATTCAATCCAGCTATTCTTCTTCTCAGTATTTTCCCCAAAGAACTGAAAACATCATACCACAATTATATATGTGCACTCATGTTTACAGCCTCACACTTTGTCATAGTCAAATCTTGGGAGCAACCAAAATGCCCATCACCTGAGGAATGGATGAAAAAGATGTGGCATTTTTATATAATGGAGTATCATTCAACTATAAAGAAAAACTTGAAGCCTTCATGGGTATGTGGATGCAACTAGAGGCTACACTCATAAGTGAAATAAATCAGACAACATCTGTAAATATCATATTACCTCCCTAGTGTAAGAACCTGAGAGAACAAATAAAACCTGAAAGTTATAACAGATATAGTAAAACAGAAAGACACAGAACTTAAGGATTAAACAATGAAGATGCAAAAGGAAAAAAGATAAGAGAAAAAATATGCAAGTATCTATACAGGATGGCTGAGATGATTGTACTAAAAATTTCCATCAGTGTTTTTCAAAATAGAATTTAATGTGTATAATTTTCACCTTAATTAACTCTGTAAGCTGATATCTGTGATATGAGGAACTACTGCAAGGACCGCAATACGTAACACAAAAATCATCGCTTCTCAGCCTTTTGGTAGTATTTGTTTTTGTCAGCTTAATATCTGATACGTTCTCTATCTGAGGACAATATATGAAATGTATTTTTTGGAGCTGGGAGATGAAATAGGAGCTTGCTCCAACCACTCCATGAGTCAACCTCATTCTGTTTTGTTTTGTTTTTTGTTGTTGTTGTTTTTTTTTTTTTTTTCTTTTTGAGACAGGGTCTCACTATGCAGTTCAGGAATCATTGTATATTATTCTATTTCTGTCATTGTTTCTGATTTTTGTTCTTGCTTTTGTGTTTTCCTTTTCAAAGTGAAATAATAAATTTAAATTGAATAAGATTTTTAAAACTTTGTTTTCATCTTTCTTTTATTCCCTTGTTTTTCTTTTTCCTTTTTCACTTCTTTTTCCCTTCCTCCCACCGAATGGATGACAGATATTGGGAAGTAGGAAGAATGTGTTTTCTGTTATTGTAACTAATCATTGACATAAATGATCACTTCCATTGGCGTCCTAGTTTTCTATAATTCACCACAACTTTTTAAATAATTATCAAAACTTTGTCCTATACTGAATGCAATTTCATCCTGCTCTAGTTGACGTGACCAACACCCTACCCATCTCATCATCTTTACTCAGTGGAGCCGTTGGCTTCATCACCAGGTTTATGATCTTCAATCAAATATGTAGATGTGTATGCCAGGCGTGGTAACACATGCCTGTAATCCCAGCACTTGGGAGGCCGAGGCAAGGGGATCGGTGCGAACTGGAGACCAGCCTGGGCTACAAAAGTGAGCTCAAGGCCAGTCTGAACTGCATAGTGAGACCCTGTCTCAAAAAGACAAAAAAAAATATGCAGATGTGATATCTGTGAAGGAGAAAAAATAAATTCAGTGACTACAGAGTCCATCAAACAAATGTATACACAGTTCAGGAAAAGAAAAATAGCATAGCAAATTTTTTTCAACAAATGGTTTCACCCTCATATGGTGGCCCTAGAGGATGTCGTATGTCATAGAAAGCCCACTACATTCATGCTTCTTAGAAAAGAAATTAAAAATGCATGTGCAGTAATCTCAAATACCAAGCAGTTTGCCATCCTAGTAAAATGTCTGGAAGCTAACAGCCACCACTTAGGACACCTCTTGCAACTGTACAGGTCAACAAACAGTAACTCATGACGTCTCAGTACATTTAGTGTTAAGATATTTACCCAAGTTTTTCTATTTCCTGAAATGTGTATACATTTTTGGAGGGTGAGCTCTGTATTTCAGGAGCATGTACAGTGAATATCAGTGAATCCCATAGAATTCTTACTGTTAGCAAGCTTATTTTCTTGAGTGCACCAAAAATTAATAGTCATACTGTTTAGTACCAAAATCAGCAAATATTGAATGCTACTGTGTGCTGACGCTTGTTTTATGCACGTCCACATAGGAATACTTCAGTTATCTAATACTCTCAACAGACACCATTGTCATCATGCTCACCCAGTTCACCTTCCAGCTGGCTTGAACCTTCAAGCCATGCCACTGCAGTCTCTATGGTCTGTTCCCTGCACTTAATGACCTACTGACAAACCAGTATAACACATGGCCTGATGCAGACACATTGAATTGTCAAAATACTCATAGTACTACTAGCACCTAACCTAGTCTTACAGGTCAAGAAACATTTTCTGAGAAAATTTCCAGTGAGCCTTCAAGGAGGATGAGTTAGCCAGGGATGGAGGAAGTGAAGGAGGTAATTCGGGGTCCAACAACTCTTAGGAGCAAAGACACAGAGTCAAGGAACAAGTTGGTGTACAGAACCTCTGCAGAGCAGCCTGTCAGGCCAAAGTGAGGCAAGCATAAGGGGATGGGGGACAATGAGAAGGAGTAGACATTTCCATAACTATTTCCTAGCTTAATACACTAGAGCTTAGGAGAAATCACGAAGACAAGACAGTGGTGCTAAGTTCCAAACCTTACATCCTTTAGACCATACGATAACCTATCTTCTTCACACCAAAATCAATCACATTTGGACTTGTAAATTTATTTAGATAAACCCTACAAACCTGTTTCTTAATTACATGACATTAGATATTTTTTAAGTTGTAATTTATTTTATTTTTATCTTGAATTTCAATGATTTCCTTTGGGATATATCAAACATAATAAACTATTTTGTTTAATAACAGCAGAAGTGAAAGACAGCCATTATAGGCTGCCTTGATTCATTCACATCATTTCCTTTTTAATTAGTTTTAATAAGAAATAACAATGATACTTTCAAAACACATTAGTTTTACCTCTGCAATAATTGACACATTGCATATTGTGTTCATAATAGTTACACAGAGCACAGGGTGTGGACATGATACATTTTCTAATCGACATTGGTAAGAAAAAATTACTTCTCTTTCAACTGAAAGTAGTTGTATACATAGTCCAATGTTCCATAATTGGTTTGGGTTACTGGTGAATTTGGCAATGTTGGAGGCTGTTGATTTAAGCCTCTTACAGTTCATCATACTAATCTAGCTCTGTGTTTTATACCTCATAATTAAGCTTTTCTGCTGGATTACCCAGCAGGCAAGTTAAAAGCAAGACCTGTATAACAAAACATTCATCTTTTGTATATTTCAAAGTCAAATCCCCTCAGGATTAACTATGGAACCATGTACAGTACTTTGTAAAACTGTTGTCAGTGTCAGCCTTTGGGAAGAGTCATGTCCATTGCTTGACCAGTTTGCATTCTGTAGAAGCCTGAGAGATTTTTTTTTTCTCTAGTGACTCTCCTTGGACACACTATACTTCATTTATCTCTTTCCTCTGGGGTCCCACAATCTCCTTGACCAGAAAATTTGGAACACCGCTGAGTTATAGGATGTTACAGCACAGGTTCTTTTATGCCAGAGTCCTTGCTGACCTTGAAGGGGTAGGGCCAAAATGTTGGCTATCCTCCTAGCCCTTCTATTTCTCCAATTTTTGGTCTGTTAACTTACATTCTCAACCTTCCAGCAGAGAAGATTCATGATACTATTAATCTATAACATAGGTAATTGAGCTTAACATCACTGTCTTTCTGAATGTCAAACATCTTTCACTTAGCTTGAAATTGATATTTTCCATCAATCATTGATATTCTAATAACTCTATAGAAGGTGATAAAAGCAGTTACACATTTTTACCCAGACATTTAGAATTTCAAGGATGTACAAAATTGTAGCCTGTCAAGCCTATGGCATATTGCCCAGTCTCTCTCTCTCTCTCTCTCTCTCTCTCTCTCTCTCTCTCTCTCTCTCTCTCTCTCTCTCCTCTCTCTTTTGTCCTTTTGAGACAGGGTCACACTCTGCAGTTCAGACTGGCCTTGAGCTCACTTTGGTAGCCCAGGCTGATCTTGAACTCTCACTGATCCTCCTGCCTCAGCCTCCCGAGTGCTGGGATTACATTGCCCAGTCTCTTACTCTCAATTAATACCTTTTTTTGTTTTTTTGTTAATCAACCACTTACTTGAGAGAGAGTATAGGAGTAATTAAGTTTACATTAGAAGCAGTACACATCTGAAAGACCAGAATGACAGGCATTCCAAGCATAGTTTTAGTGTTGCATGTTGTTATGATCAATGTGAAAACACTTTTGAAGGTTCTTACGACTGGTATCTGATTCATTCTGTGTGCATAAGTGCATGGTTTTGCTCCTGCTATGTTTCCTCTCTTTTGTGCTTCCAGTCAATTCGTTGTTTAATCCATAACACATTCAACTGTGTTATGCCCTTCCATTTTTAGTTCTTCTTTAGAGTTCTTACACTAGGGAGACTACACGATATTTACACATGCAGGTCTGGTTTATTTCACTTATGAGAATATGTTCAATATACATCCATTTATATATGAAGTCTCCCAACTTATCATTCTTTATGGCTGAGTAATATTCCATTGTATAAAAATACCACATCTTTTTCAACCATTCTTCAAATGATGGCATTTTGGTTGTTTCCAAGATTCAGCTATTACAAATTGGGCTGCTATAAACACAGGTACACAGATATCAATATGATATGACATTTGCAGTTATTCTGGGAAAATTCCCAGTAGGGGGATAGCCGGATTGAATGGGATTTCCAGTTCTAATTTTTTAAGGATCCTCCACACTGCTTTCCATAATGGCTGCACCAATCTACATTCCCACCAGCAGTGGAGAAGGGTTCCTCTTTCCCCACAGCCTATTGAACATTTGTTGCTGCTTGATTTCTTTATGATAGCCATTCTTTCTAGGGTGAGATGGTATCTAAGTATTGTTTTAATTTGCATTTCATGGATGGCTAGCGATATGGAGCATTTCTTCATGTATTTATAGGCTTGCTGAATTTCTTTTGCTAAGAAGTGTGTGTTCATCTCAGATGTTCATTTCTGGATTGGGTCTTTGAATTTTGGGACCCTAGTGGTCTTCAGTTCTTTATATATTCTAGATAGAAGACCTTTGTCTGCATACTTATTAGTTTAAATCTTTTCAAAATTTGTGGATTGTCTTTTCATTCTGTTGGTAATTTCCTTTGATGTTCAAAAACTTCTTAGCCAGAGGAGGTTCTGGTTGTTGATGATTTCAAGTGCTAAACATGCATTTTGACTTTTGCCCATGAACTTCTTGCCTACCCTGATGTCTAGAAGATTTTCTCCCACTGTCTCTTCCACGAGATTTAATGTTTGTCTTTTAATATTTACATCTTTAATCCATTTTGACTTTAGTTTAGTGCATGATGATAGACTAGGGTCAAGTTTTATTTTTCGGCATGTAAAGAGCCAGTTTTTCCAGCACCATTTGTTAAAGAGACTATCTTTCTTCCAGTAAACGTGTTTGGCCCCTTTGTCAAAAATAAGGTAGCTGAGTGTGTTTCTATTTGCTTTTGCATCTCCTAATCTAGTCCATTGATTCTCAGGTCTATTTTTTTTTTTTTGCCAGTACCATGCTGATTTTGTTACTGTTGCTTTGTAGTATAACTTTAGGTCAGGAATTATAATGCTTCCTGCCTTACTTTATTTCCCAGAATTGTCTTTGCAATTCTGGGTCTTTTTTGGTTCCAAATAAATTTTAGTAATGATTTCTCCAGGTCTGTGTGGTCTGTTGATGGTATTTTAATAGGAACTGCATTAAATCTGTACAACAATTTAGGGAGTATGGCCATCTTCACAATGTTGGTTCTTCCTATCCAGGAACAGGGAATATCTTTCCATTTTCTGAAATCTTCTAGGATCTCTTTTTTCAGAGTACTGCAGTTTTCATTAAAAAGATGTTTTACTTCTTCAGTTAGGTTAATGCTAAGTATTTCATTTTCTTCGGTGCTATCATAAAAGTTACTGCTTCTCTAATTTCTCTCTCAGTGTGCTTGTTATTCGTGTGAAGGAATGCTGCTGACTTTTGTGTACTGACTTTGTAACCTGTTATGCTACTGAATTTGTGTATTCATTCTAGTGGCTGCTTAGTGGAGTATTTTGGGCTTTCCAAGTAGATTATCATGTCATCTGCAAATAGTAATAATTTTACTTCTTCTTTACCTATTCTTATTCCTTCTATTTCTCTTTCTTGTCTAATAGCTGTAGATACTGATTCCAGAACTATATTGAATAGGAGTGGTGATAGGGGACATCCTTGTCTTGTGCCAGATTTGAGACTAAATGACTTCAGCTTTCCCCCATTTAGAATTATGTTAGCTGTTGGATTGTTGTGGATGGCTTTTATCAGGTTGAAGTAGAGGCCCTCTATTCCAATTTTCTGTAGGACTTTGAACATGAATGAGTGTTGAACTTTGTCAAAGACCTTGTCTGCATCAATTGAGATGATCAAGTGATTTTTGGCTTTGGCTCTATTGATATAGTGTATTGCATTTATAGGTTTGCATATATTGAACCATCCTTGTATCCCTGGGATGAATCCTACGCGATCAGGGTATATAATCTTCTTGATGATTTGTTATATTCTATTGGTGAGGATTTTATTGAGAATTTTTGCATCTATGTTCATGAGAGAAACTGGCCTGTAGTTTTCTTTTTTAGTGGCATCTCTCTCTGGTTTTGGTATCAGTGTAACGCTTGCTCCTAGGAATGATTTCAGAAGGATTACTTCCTTTTCAATTTCACTGAAAAGTTTGAGGAGTGTTGAGATTAAGTGTTCTATAGATTTCTTATAGAATTCAGTGGTGAATCCATCAGTTCCCAGACTTGTCTTTGTCGGTAGGCTTTTTATTTCATTTTGTATTTCATTGGCTGTTATTGGGTTATTGAGAGTTCTTATATCTTCTTGATTGATTTTGGGTAATTTGTAGTGTTTTAGAGTCTATCCATTTCATGTGTATCTTCAATTCTGTCAGAATAAAGATTCTCAAAGTAGTTATTTATGATCCTCTGAATCTCTGCTGGGTCTGTTGTAATTTCACCTTTTGCATTCCTTATGGCTTGAATTTCAGTTTTTTTCTTTGCTCTTTTTGATGAGGTCAGCTAGGGGCTTATCAATTTTTTTAATCTTTTAAAGAATCGGCTTTTTGATTCATTAATTCTTTGTATTGTTTTTTGTCTCAATTGAATTAATTTCTGATCTAATCTTTATAATTTCCTCCCATCTTTGGGCTTTGGATTTCATTTGCTCTTCTATTTCTAGTCAGTTAAGGTGCTCCTGGAGAGTATTTATTCATTCCTATTGTTTTCTTAATGTGTGAGTTCAGAGCTATAAATTTCCCTCTAAGAACGGCTTTCATTGCATCCCATAAATTCCGGTAGGTTGTGTTTGAATTTTCATTAAATTTTAGATATTGTTTAACTTCATCTGTAACTCACTGGTTGTTTGTAAGAGGGTTGTTTAATTTCCATGTATTTCTGGAATTCTTACGGCTTCTTCTGTCATTTATTTCCAGTTTCATTGCACTGTGATCAAATAATATGCATGGGATAATTTCTGTTTTCTTGCATATACTTAAGCATGACCTATGTACTAATATGTGGTCTATTTTAGAAAATGTCCCATGTGCAGCTGAAAAAAATGTGTATTCTGAAGTGGTTGGGTGGAACACTGTGTATATCCACTAAGTCCAGTTGTTCCCAGTTCTGGTTCAGTGCTTATATACAGCATATTGGATTTTGCTTCCTTATCCATTCTGCCAGTCTATTTCTTTTAACTGAAAAATTGAGTCAATTTACATTGATGGCTATAATTGAACTGTATTGACTTATGATTTACTACTGTTTATTCCTTTTTTCTCCTGTGTTTAATTGAGTACCCTATTTGGTGGAATCTTTCTGTCCTCATTTCTTGAGTTTGAGTCATTTTGGTCCCTCTCTAAAATATTTTTTAGTATACTATGTAGGGTTCACTTTGATGTCATGAAATTCTTTAGTTGTTCCTTGCCATGGAAGTATTTCACTTCTCACTCATACTTGAGAGTTTTGCCGAGTATAGCAGTCTGGGGTGAAATTTGTTTTCATGGAGGACTTGAAGCACTCTGCTCCATGCTCTTCTTGACTTCCTAGTTTGTTAAGAGAAATCTGCTGTCATTCTGATGGGCTTTGCTTTAAATGTGATCTTTCTCTTTTCTCTAGCAGCTTTTAGTATATTATTCTTCTGCTAAATTTCTGGAATCATGGTTATTATATGTCTGGGTATGATTTTAGTCGGATTGATGTTATTTAGGGTTCTGTATGCTTCAGTTACATGTATGTCTGATTGTTTTTTCATATTTGGTAAGTTTTCTGCTATTACTTCTGCCCATATTCTTTTTTATATCATTTGTGTTGACTCCTTTCTCATTGATTCCTATTAATCTCACAATGTTTATTTTTGCATCATCTTGGAGATGTTGAATTACTTTTTCCTTTCTTACATTTTCACTAGCTGTGACCATGTCTTCAAGATCTGAGACTCTATCTTCACTTTCATTCATATGGTTTTGTCAGCTTGTGATTGAGATTTTATTTTCTTGTATATCTCTTTGAAATTGTTTCATGCCATCTATTTCTTTCCTATATTGCTCAATCAGTGAATCCATCATTTTTCTATTCTCTAATTTTTTATCAGTGTCTTCTTTACTAATACTAAAGTCTCTCATTACAGTTATCCTTTCTCTAGTTCAGAGATCATTTCTGCTCTGTTCTCCTCTCTACCTTTCTGTAGTTGTTCCCCTACTTTAGATGCTATTAATTTAGAGATGTCTTTTTTTTTTTTTACTTCAGAGGTTATTTCTGCTCTTGTTTCCTCTATACATTTCTGCAGTTGTTTTTCCACTTCAGAGTCTATTATTTCATGCATTTCTTTTTTTACTTCAGATGTTATCTCTGATCTGAGTTGCTCTATGCATTTCTACACTTGTCTGTCTGCCTCAGATGCTACCGATTCAGAGATTTTGTCTGCATGATTCCCATTTTATTCCATGATAGTGTTTGCTGTATTTGTTTTGTGTGGGCTTGGGACCTGGGATTGGATCTGGCTCCTTGTCTTTATCATTTTTTATAGCAGTGATCTCTGCACTTTGGTGAACTTATACAGTTAGCGCCTATGGAAATTTGAGTCTGGATCCATCATACTTGTTCCTCTCCAGATGTGCCTGGCTGCAAATTGGAGCTCAAGCGGCTGGCTACCTTGAGGCCCTGTGGGTCAGGACAGTGTCAGCCATATGGGGACATTGGGTGGCCCTGTGGAGACCATGGGTATAGTCAGGATTTGGGCAGTTGTCGAGTTGGGGGATGAATTTGGGTTCGTACCTGGCCAATATGAGCCCTGGTCAGAAAGGTGGGTAGAATCTGAGCTCAAGTTGTTGATGAGTCAGGGGATGGACCAGGGCTATTTCGGCTGGTTGGCCCAGTCAGGATGATGGGTGGGGTCCGGGCTGAAGTTGGGGGATGGTGGGTCAGGTCTGGGGACTGGAGTTTGGGCCAGATGCTGGGCAGCCAGTCAAAATGGCACTCAGGTCCAAGAGTGGCTGGTCACATCTGGGAGCTGGAGTTTGGGCGGGGCACCACGTGGCCAGCCAAGACATTAGATATTTAACCATGCACTTTTGTTGAATAATATTGCATTAAATTAATGTGAACCAGGTGATGTGATGTGTGCTTGAAATCTACTACCTAGGAGGCTATGACATGAGGATTCAAGCTGAGACTGGTCTGGGCCACTTAGTGAGCCCTTGTCTTGAAATAAAAACAAAGGGGGGTGGAAATGTAGGTTAGTGTTCCCTACATTCAATCCTTGATACTGAATAAGAGAGTAACATAAAATCACCCCATGCAAGGATTAGTAGTGCGGCTGAACTGTGACTTTTCTATCAAACATGCATTTTGGTCAAATACTTTTTTTTTTCTTTCGTCCTTTTGAGACTGGGTCTCACTGTGCAGTTCACACTGGCCTTGAACTCACTTTTGTAGCCCAGGCTATTCTTGAACTCGCACCAATCCTCCTGCCTCAGCCTCCCAAGTGCTGGGATTACAGGCGTTCTTCACCATGCCTGGCTCAAATACTTATGTGCTATAGGATGTCAAAAGGCACTGTAGTACAAAGGACAGGTTCTTGAGCTTGTGGTACACATACCTCAACACATTCTACTTTTTTAATCTTTTATTTATTTATTTGGTACAGGGTCTCACTACACAACTCAGACTTGTAGTTATCCTCCTGTGTCAGCCTCCCTAGCACTGCAATTACAGACATACACTGCCACACCCAATTTTGATGGCTGGCATGGCACATCCCGGACTCTGGGATTGGTGAGATTAAATTTGAGTCCTTGTACTTGTCAGGCAGGCGCTTAGACCACCAAGCTATCACCCCAGTCCTAGCAAGTTCTAAATGTCCTCATCTGAAGTGTGTGGTTTTCTCACATGTGGAATACGTGTGGGACTTTGTCCAAACATCTAATGTTACACTGTAACATCCAATGTAAAGAGGGTATGTGATGGAACCAAGTTCATAGATCTCAACTTAGTGTGGTTCTGGAGACTTGCTCTGCTGTCACACACACACAGGGCTTGTGCTATTTCCAGGAACACTTTGTCTCCCCAAATAGTATGAGCCACAGGTTCAACAGAAGGGTTCAACAAGAGGTCAAAGGGTACTGTAGGTCAGGTTTCTCACTGGACTGCATCTTTCACCATTTAACCCTCTTCCCCTCTTATCAGGTAACAGCCTGCATGTGCCCATCCTTGTGTAGTTCACAAAAATATTTTTACATCCATCATTATATTTGAAGTTCAAGTGGCTCTATGAAAAGTCTGCAAATGTTAATATGCACATTTTGCAGACGAAGAAACATTTTCAACAGTTTTAGTGCCATGAACACAGCTGCAAACTCGAACCAGGTTAAGGGTAGACTTAGTGCCTCAGGCCTCTTCCATAGAGGCCTGAAAGAGCACAAGAATTAGTCAGAGTTTGGTGCTATTGAACTTGGGCTTCTACCAATACTCTTGACACAGTGATGTCATGTAAATTGGTTCTGCTTGCACTCAAGAAGAAAGTGTCCTTACTGGGCATGGTGGCCCACATCTATAACCCCAACACTCAGGAGGTTGACATGGGAGGATCACCATGAGTTGAAAGACCAGTCTGGGCCATATAAGCAAGTCCAGAGCTAGTCAACATTACAAGCAAGACCCTACCTCTAAAAGGAGGATGAGGAAGAGGATGAGGAGGAAGCAAAAGAAGCAGAATGAAGAGGAACAGGAGGAAGTGTCTGCACAGAACCTAAAAAGACTCCTAAGAAATGGATGGTGGAGCATTACAGCAATTCCAGAATTTTGTGAGGCAAGGTAGGAGAATCATAATTCAGTGAGAGCCTGGCAATTTAAAGACCCTGTCACAAAAATTAAAAAAAAAAATTTAAAGGCTGGGGTTGTAGCTCAATGTGAAGACTCTGGGTTTGATCCTCAGTACCAAAATCATCATCATCATCACCATCATCATCATCACCACCGCCACCACCACCACCACCACCATCGCAGTGCTGTTTTGAAATTTTCTATGCTACACAGGCACAGCTCTAGTTATAACAAGTGTCCCATCCTAATCCTAAGAAGATCTGAGGCTGACACTTGAATTATGGAGCTAAACACCATAAGCTATGATATAAGCAACAAGTCTTTCAAATATAGGTTGTAGGGCCAATGATATAGCTCAGCGGTCTAAAGCACCTGCTTAGGAAAGCTTAGACAACCACAGGGACCATGGTTCAATCTCCGGCACCACATGCTGCACCAGCCCCACCCCCAGGGCAGGCTGAGTCGGCCATAATAGATAGATAGATAGATAGATAGATAGATAGATAGATAGATAGAAGATAGATAGATAGATAGACATTGCAATCCCTTTAAAGTATATAGAAGCCAGGCATGGTGGTACACACCTATAATCCCAGCACTTGCGAGCTGAGGCAAGAGGATCGTTGTAAGTTTGAGACCAGCCTGGGCTCCAAAAGTGAGTTCAAGGCCAGCTTGGACTTCACAGACAGACCCTGTCTCAAAAAGACAAAAAAGAAAGAAAGAAAGAAAGAAAGAAAGAAAGAAAGAAAGAAAGATAAAAGCCGGGCGTGGTGGCTCATGCCTCTAATCCCAGCACTCGGGAGGCTGAGGCAGGAGGATTGGCATGAGTTCGAGACCAGCCTGGGCTACAAAAGTGAGCTCAAGGCCAGCCTCAACTGCAGAGTGAGACCCTGTCTCAAAAAGACGAAAGAAAGAAAGAAAGAAAGAAAGAAAGAAAGAAAGAAAGAAAGAAAGAAAGAAAGAAAGAAAGAAAACATATCTTGACTATTGCCCCCAAACTGCGAAGTCAGGTCCTGCGTTGGTGCTGCTGCTCATGTGCAAATTGCTAAAGGTGCTGAAGATGGTGAAAGTGTATCCATTTTGCCCAAAAAAGCAGTAACTCCAGATGCAGCTCTGCTTTTGCTGCTGAGACTCTAGGAAATAGCTGAGCTTCATGTACCCCCACATGCAATGCAAAGGAACAGAGAAATCACTCCTCCTCAGCCCCCGTGGAGACCCAGAACTGGTCAGAAACTCCTCTATCCATTTCCCTTACGACACCTATATGTGACATTGCAGCCAGGTGCCTCCAATGATGTCACAGACACAATGGCATCATACATACAATACTTTTAAAATAAAAAAACAAGACAGGTGTGTTTTTTTTTAAAGAAAATATATCTTAATCATGACTGTGTAATACAACTACATAAAAGTCAGTAATCTTTACCCTTGTGAAAGTGAATGACTAATATTTTCAAGTTGTCAGCACTGAAAAAATTATAAAACAAAACATAAAAGTTCAAATAAGTAAAATATTTTCTATAGTTAATGAATATACTAAATCCCTTCTTTGAGTGTCTTAGCACAGCACATACCTGAATCTTACCTACTGAAAATCCTGAGGCAGGAGGATTGCAAGTTCAAGGGAGCAGTCTAAACAGCAGTCTAAATGGCTGGAGAGATAGTTCCATTGTACAAGTGTCTGCCTGGTAAGTGCAAGGTCATGAGTTCAAACCCCAGTCCTGCAAAAACAAACAAACAAACAAACAAACAAATAAATAAATAACAGCAGGCTAACTGGCTAGAGCTTATTTCAAAATATATTGAAAAGAATCAGGGATACAGCTCCATGCTACAGTGGTTGGTACTGTTATGAGAATCTAGTTTCAATTAGCAGTGTTGCAAAACTTCATAAAAGTTTTTATTTGAGCATAAAAAAATTTTCACAGAGCGGATAGCGTGAGGAGGCTGCATCTGGCTTCCTCCCTCATAGCCACTGCAGTACACTAAGCTCCATAGAGATAGCACCGGGGCAAGTAAGAGTTAAGCGGGCACTGGGTGACTCTGTACCTCACTGAGGCAAGTAAACATGGGCAAAGGAGACCCTCAGAAGCCGAGAGGTAAGATGCCATCATTTGCATTCTTTGTGTAAACTTGCTGAGAAGAGCACAAGAAGAAGCACCCAGGTGCTGCCGTTAACTTCTCAGAGTTCTCTAAGAAGTGCTGAGAGAGGTGGAAGACCATGTGCGCTAAAGAAAAAGGAAAATTTGAACACGTGGCAAAAGTGGATGAGGCTTGTTATGAAAGAGAAATGAAAAGGAGAGTCACCCAGAGAAAAACACTCTCTCAGGCTTTCACAGAAAACAAACTGGCCAAGCAATGGCCGTGACTCGTCCCGAAGGCTGACACTAACAACAGTTCTACAAAGTACTGTGTATGGTCCCAGACTTAATCCTGAGAGGATTTGACCCTGGAAGATACAAAAAAATGAATGTTTTGTTATACAGGTCTTACTTTGACTTGCCCTTGATCACCCAGCAAGAAGAAAAAAAAAAAAAAAGCTTAATTACAATGCATGAAACATAGAGCTAGATTGGGGAGATGAGCTTTAGGTGACTTAGATCAATAGACTCCAATATTACAAGCTTCACTGGTGGTCCACTGCAATTGCAGAACATTTGACTGTGTATGCATCTGCTTCCTCTTAGTTCAAAGAGAAGAATTTTCTTTTCTTTTCTTCTTTTTTTTTTTTCTTTCTTTTTTTGATTCTTAGCAACATCAATAGGCAGATGGGTCATGCCCACACACTGTGCTCTGTAAAACTATTGTGAGGACAATATGCAATGGGTCAACTTTAAAAAAAAAAGGGGGGGGGAAGTGTTGTTTATTTAAAGTGTTAATGTTTAATTGTTTGATCAATCTTATGTACCTATATGTATTAATCTAAACTGATCTGATGAAAATATGTAATATAACCATTGTTAAATTTAAACAATAAAAATATTAAATCATGAAAAAAAAGAAAAGCTCAGAACCTGACAGATTCTCTACTGAATTCTACAAAAAATTTTTAAAAAGAAAGAAATGAAAACCTATATTCCTCCTAAAGGAGAAGCAGAAAAGAAGTTCAAGGACCCCCCCAATGCACCCATGAGACCTCTGGCATTCTCCTTGTTGTATTCTGAGTATCACCCAAAAACCAAAGGAGAACATCTGGCCTCTCCATTGGGGATGTTCCAAAGAAACCTAGAGAAATGTGGAATAATCCTGCAGCAGATGACGAGCAGCCATACGAGAAGGAGGCTGCTAAGCCAAAGGAAAAGTGTGGAAAGGACGTCACTGCCTACCGGACTAAAGGAAAACCTGATGCAGCAAAAAAGGGAGTTGTCAAGGCTGAAACAAGCAAGAAAAAGAAGGAAGAGGAGGAGGAGGAGGATGAAGAGAAGGAGGATGAAGAGGATGATGATGAATAAGGTGGTTCTGGTGCATTTTTTTTTTGTTTGCTTATTTATAAAGCACTTAACCCCCTATACAAAACTGACTCATTTTGAATTTTAAAAAAATTTAAATGTAAGGCTATGTAAGATTTGTTTTGAAATTGTACTATATATATATGTACTATATTATATATATAGTACATATATATATATATATATGTACAAATATATATATATTTAACATACTAACGAATGTGTCTTGAGATAGCCCTGTTGTCTTGGTGGTATTTTCAATACCTGCTAACCTTGCCTGGCACAGCATGGGGATTGTAAATTAGCATGGAAATTTAAAGCAGGTTTTCGTTGGTGTACAGCACAAATTAGTTATATGGGCAGACGGTAGTTTTTTATCTTCAGTTGTCTCTGATCCAGCTTATACAAAATAATTGTTGTTCTGTTAACTAAATACTATTTTGTAATTACACACACACACAAAAAAAGTTGCAACTGCTTTGTTGACATTCTGAATGCTTCTATGTAGGGCTGGCCAAATAGTTCAGTGGATTGAAGCACCTGTAAGCAGGCCCAGGGGCCCAGGGTCTAATTCCTGAAAAAAAAAAAAAGAATGATCCTAGTAAATACAATTCTTTTATTAGTATTGTTGTCCTTTTTGTAGGTTCTGAAACTTCTTGAAAGGAAGCTAGTCTTTTGTTTTTTACCATTTTGACACACATGAATTATTACTATTTACCTTTTCATATAATTAGTGGACACCAAGCTTCTGTCTACGCACCCTGCATAGTGCAAAAGGAGTAATAAAAGCCACATTGAGAACATTTTCATCCATAAAGTTCCAAAATCTCAGTTATTGATAAAAGAAATATTTTCACATAGCCCTTTGTAAAGAGTAATTCTGTTCATGATCGCATGAGGTCATTAGAATCAAGCAACTTGAGAGTCTGTCCTTGAAGGACTGATAGAAGAAATACATCTGATCCTTACATGAGGACTCCTCGCTCCATTGCCATGTAATGGAGTTATATTGTGCAGCTCCCACATAAAGGAGGCCTTAGAATGGATCCCCAAAAGCATGAGCTTAAAATACAAGACTCCAGTTTTTGGTTGGCCTTCCCAGTGAAGGCAGTGAAGTTGCAGGCTTTATCTGCCTTTACCCATTTATCTAAATATGGACTGCTCAGGAAACTTGACTTGCAAAAGTTTTAAAGTTAGGCCACAAATTAGAAAAGGATAGTCTCCCATTTAGATAGAAAACAAACAAACAAACAAACAGGAATTTCACATCTTAAGTATGAATTATCCAATTAATTTGAGTTTTTCTTTGCAAAATTTAATGGAGTCATGTTTGTCTGCTTAATAGTTTAAGGAAAAATTTGGCAATTTGGCGGGCTTTGAGATTATCATTCTTAAAGTGTCAGTGTTTTAAAATAGGGTTCTTGTGATTTTATATACTTTTGTGATGGCACGCTGTTTTGTTATATGATTTTAACTTGGGTTCTTTCCTTTTGCACTTGCTTATGTAATTTCAGGAAGAATACTGAACATCTGAGTCCTTGCTGATACTCATAAACTAATTCCAGAGGTTTAAAAAAAAAAAAGAAAGGATTTTTGGGGCCTGTTCAGCCGTCTACAGTGCCTGCTTAGGAAAGCTTAGGCAACTGCAGTGACCGCAGTTCAATCCCTGGGACCATATGCTGCACCAGCCTCATTCCCAGGGAAGGCTGAGATGGCCATTAAAAAAAAAGAAAGAAAGAAACTTTATTTTTACCAATGGAAATAATCATCAATATTCCCATCCTTTTTATTAAAGGTTATTAATTTGAAATGATTTTAAATTATGTAGGATCTTCATCTCTTTTGATTTTTTGTGAGAATGACTCACTCTGTCTCCCAGTGTGATCTCAGACTCATGATCCCAAGCTGTACTCGCCCCCAGCCTCTCTAGTGGCTGGGATCACAGCTGTGTGCCACCAGCCTGGCTTTCTCTTCCAACTCTTGAGGTTTCTAGTTAAGCACTGAGCCTCAGATCTTCTATTCTAGAGGGCCTTTTTCTTCCCATTCAAAAAAAAAAAAAAATCTCCACTGTTTTTGCTGTCATATTTCAAACCCTTATGAATATAATTCTGGTGGGTTGTAGCAAAAATCATTCATGTTTTATTTTATATATGTTTCATTGGTTCATATGAAGTTTTATTTAATTTGCTGCTCTTGTGTACCAAATGGACTTAAAAGATCTTTTAACATTTTGATTTTTAATAGATACATCATAAGTGTACACATTTGCAGGTTACAGTGTGATCATTCATTGCATGTAAGCAATGTGTGACGATCAAGTCAGGGTGATCAGCATTCCCATCACCTTAAAAATTTATAATTTCTGTGCATTTGGAGCCATTGAACTTCTCCCCTCCAATCTTCTTTTGTTTCATTTTGTTTTGTTTCATTGGTGGTGCTGAGGGTTCAACCCAGTGTCTTCACACTGAATGATGTCTACACCTTCACAAAATATATAACAAATTGTCATAGGACACTAGAACTCAATCAGCCAAGACAATGTATTTCGTTCTGGTCTAGTGGCCACTGTCTACTCCATCTAGACAAGATCAGTGGTGTCAGCTTCCAAGTGTGAGCGAGCACACGTGCACAGCAGTCGTGTCCCCTATTTATCCTCTGCCCAGAAATGAGCACCGTGCTATAGCCACAACCTCTAGCCCAGTAGAAACTTGGCAGAGCAGATGATGAGTTTGTGTTTTCACCACGTAGATCAGTCCTTGGTCCCTGGGCTCTGTGAGTCTCCTTCCCTAAAGCCCCAATAAGCCTCTTCCTGGCCCGGTTCCCCAAGTGGTTTCCAGGTTCTGCAGTTGGGCTCCAGTTGCACTCGGTGCTTTGCCTGACTTCCTGATGATTCTCAACCAGATGTCCTTTCTCATGCACTGTGTCAACTACCTCGGCTCTCATATTCTCAAAGTTTGTTTCCCTCTCCTTCTCTAGGGTATATTGGATGAGCTTGTTTCTTTGGGCTGCTTCCAGCTCTTTGTTCTTTACCAGGAGGTCGTTTAATAGTTGGTTTAATTATTAACACTACAGCTATTTATAGAAATAACCTACACCAGCCCATGTAATGTTTACCCCTACACAGGCCGGTACAGTGGGTACTCTTGTCCCAAGACAGTTATCGTTGGTGTGCTTAGATTACCCCCGCAGATTTTCCAGACACGGTTCTTTTTTTTTTTTTTTTTTGTGGGACCAGGGTTCGAACTCAGGACCTTGCACTTGCCCACAGACACGGTTCTTTCCTTTTTTTTTTTTTTTTCTTTTTCTGGGAGATTTTATTCTTGGTCATTTGCTTCAACTGTTGATTTAAAGAAGCCAGTTTAACAGTTTCAAAGGGTCACCTGAAAAAGGAACCGGCTGACTTATGTACTTTCTAAAACTAAATGGAAAAGTTATGGAGAGTTGTTTTATGTGTGTCAAGACCTCTGCACTTTCTTTTCTTTTCCTTTCTTCCTTTCTTTAATGGAGGGGAAAAGAATCCAGGGCCAGATAAGAAACGGATGGTTAGTTGGGCTTATGCTTTTAGCTGTGTCTGTCGTGATATTTGACTCTCTTCCATGTGAAGAGGTTAGAAAATCAGAACAAGAGCTTACCTCAGGCTAGGGTTTTAGAGGCACAAATCCAGGGGGATTAGCTAGTGTTAAGAATTCAGATCACTTCAAAGAAAGCAGTTTTCAAAAACCATTGCAAAAATTGGCTAACCTAGTAAAAGAGATATAAGCTATAAAGCCAGAGCTCAGCTAATGAGGCTGGATTCAATGCTCAAGGTTAATACTTAGTAACCTCCCAATCTGTACGCTGTTTGCAGCAACCCCAATTTTCCTTATCCTATAGTGCACACTGCTTCTAAATCTAAAGTCTGGTGTGTGCTGGACTGAGAACCAGCTAAGAAAGTATTGGGCAAAAGGAAACGGTGGGTGGGGCTAACTTGCAGCCTCAGGGCAAATAACTGCAGCGCCACACAGCAGCCCAGGAGTCCTGGAAGGCATCTGCTGTTACCAAAGAAGAGTTTACCAGAGACACCCTGAGGCACTGCACCCAGAGGCAGTCCAGAACAGTTGAGCTCTGTCACAGGCTTGCAATTGCCTGTCTCCTGAAAGTGGTATTTGGAGAAAAGGGGAAAAGTGATGAAATATGTTTTTCTTATCCTCTCTCTTTATTCAGTCATAGGTACAGTGGGAAGTGATAGGCTTTTCAGATGAATGGTACGGCAGGGAAACAGGCAGAAGGAAAAAGGGAAAGGGGCTTTAGTGTCTCTGAGAACACGGGAGAGAGTGTGGGGAAGGATGAAGAAATATGTCTCTCTCTGTTAGACAAAGAGAAGCTGAGGCTTTTATGGCCTTTGTCAGGGGTGGATTTTGGAGGGGATGTTTAGATATATCTGAGGGAGCTTTTGAGGGTCTTCCTGGAGGTGGCAGGAAGGGTGAAAGTAAGTTATGTCCTGGCCCAAGTTGGTGAAGGGAGAGGTGGTCTTGGCAGCATAAGCCTTTGTTTTGAGGGCATCAGCCATATCAGATAAGCACCATAATGATTTTAGCAACTCATGCTAGGGCCAGAACCTATTAGGAAGGAGGTGCATCATTAAATTATGCACAAGAATAAGTTCACAGGATTCACTCTTTTTTTTTTTTTTTTTTTTTTCCTGTCCTGAATATTGTGCCCAGGGCCTTGAGCTATGTCGCCAGCTTATTTTTTGTCTTCATTTTGAGCCAAGGTCTTGCTAGGTGTCCAAGTCTTCCAGGGAGGCTCCAAGTGGCCATCCTCCTACCTAAGCCTCCCAGAGTGTTGGAATTATAGGCATGTGTCACCATTCCTGCTTTTGGTCAGTTTTAATATTTAGATCTGGTGTTTATCTAAGGATGGAAAATTAAAAAAAAAAAAATAATGACTGGCAATTGTGATGAACTTAATAAATTCAAGAGTCTAGGCTAAACATTTTGTTTTACTTCATGAATATATTAGTACAGGGTCTCCAGGGTCTCACTGCACAGATTGGACTCACAGTGAGTCTCCTGTAATCCTGCTGGGATTACAGATGCGTGGCAGCTGACATGGCAAGCCGGGGCTCAAACTCCTGGCCTTCCCAGGGCTAAACATTTTAAATATCTCTTATAATTTGCTCTACACAGCAATGCCATTAGGCAGTTATTATTTTCTCTGCTATAACTATGAGGACACTAAAGCCCAGAGAAGTCCAGCAAATTGTCCATCCACAGAGCTGGTCATTAGCAGATCTGGCATCCACTAGAAAAGTCAAGTCATCTTAGCTCACATGACTGAAGGAAAAGCTAATTCTCTGTCTTTTAAAAAAAAAAAAACCTGCAAGACTAAGGATTTTAAAAAAACAGAGGCAAAATGAATATTTCTGGTTTGGTACAACAGTCCACAGTCACAGCCACTAGAGAGGTCGAGGCAGGAGGAACCAAAGTTCTTGCCTAGCCTGATGAAGTTAGCCAGTCTGTATCTCAAACATCTCAAAATATAAATAAATAAATAAATAAATAGGGCTGGGGAAGTAGTTTAGCGGCAAAGCACTTTTGGGTTTTGTTCTCATTTTTGCAAAAAGAACCAAGAAGAAAAAGAGATGCTTATCTCCTTGAACTTTTTCTTCTGCTTTCTGTAATGGGTTACTTAGGTTTCAGACTCACTGAGGTAAGTTCTTTGTGAATTAGTAACAGGGAACACAAGACTGCTCAGTAGTTTAAAACTTACAGCTTTAAGCCCTCTCTCTTGTCTGGGAAATTCCTCCTGAGACTGATGAGTTCTTTTTATAACTGTTCTTAGCAAATAGAGCATTGTAGCTGTGAAGACCAAAGGTAAATGAACTTACGTTAGAATTACCAATTGTAATAGCCTAAGCTAGAGTGATTCACATTGATGTATATGTACCTAAGGAAGTCAGCCCCTATAGGTGATAATGAAGTGTAGGCCTGACTTACCTGTTGAACCATATAGGAATGTAGTTAATGATTTCATTCTGCTAAAGATCGGAGGAAGTTCATTCAGACCTTGTATTCAATCTATTGTCTAGTTAATTTGTAAATTGTGCCTATATGCATTAGTAGGTTACAAATGATGAATTTTAAAAATCAGTGCGTGCTAAATGGAAAGTAGTTCCTGTATAAAATCCTTGTTCTCTGTCATTCAGTGCACTTCTTTTTCTTCTCTCCTACATAAGTTGAAGTCAGGAAGGCCCCAAGCTTGGTATTTAGGACTCAAATTTACATTTAATTTGGACTCTGGTCTAGCCTCTGTTTACAACCCATAACACTTTCTACATGTTATCAGTCAGCACTGTGCTTTTCATGAATTGCAAAGGAGGATAAGCAGGATCAATTTCTCTGGAAGAATGCTCACCATTCCAATGGGCTTGCAGTCGTGCAAGCCCCAGGATAGTTTACCAGGTGCAGTGTGTGGTGTCACGGTACTTGCAGGCAAGAAATTTCCAGCCCTCTTTAGTAGATAGGACATACATCAAAAAAGATACCTCAAGGCAGCCTAGGATGGTGCTCGCTTTCCAGGAAGGACACTGTGCAGGAAAAGAGCCCTGCCTCGGGGGCGGTCGGGATCTGCTGTCTGGAGGACCAGGTGGGCTCTGAAGACTGAAGAGGGTATTTATGTGGGGTAGCCCAGTCACACATAGGAATGAGGAAGTGGAGGTCTGAGAACACTGCAGGTTCTGGCTCGAGGCTCAGTGGGGCAGAAGAGGAGGCAGGAAAGGCAGCTGAAATCAGATCACACAGGCCCGTAAACGCAGTGTATGCATGGTCCACTAAACCCATCACAGTCACTGAGAGTCACAGCATACAGCAGCGGGCCTGCACAGTGCCTGACAATCGGCAGGGACCTCACGCCACACAAAGCAGGAAGAGCAACCGCTTTGGCAAGAAGACTGGCCTCGAGTCTGGTGCTGCCATTTATCAGCAGTGTCACTTTGGGATGCTTAGCTGATTTCTCTGTGTTTGAGTTCATCAGGAAATGTGAATAATTCTTGTCACACATAGTTATGGAACAGGAACCAGAAAATATTTTCTTTAATGAGTCAGATCATAAACACATTATTCTCTGGGAAGACCATAAAACTTCTGCCATTGTGTGGTGAAAGCACGTAAACCATACTTAAACAGCAAGGCTTTATTTATTTATAAAAACTTTCCATCAGCTGGGATGTTACAGGCCAGTAATCCCAGCACCAGGAGAGCAAGGCAGGAGGTTGCAAGTTCAAAGTCAGCCCTAAATACATAGAACTCTCTTAAACATTCATTTTGAAAAAGATAAAATACATTGCCAGCCAGCTGAATATAAATGTTGAGCTATACTTTCCCAAACCCTCTTACAGTGCAATGTAAACAGAAATGCCAAATCTGTACCCAGAATTGGGAGGCAGATTTATTTTATGTCAATAGGGGCTGATCAAGATCATTCCCACAGTATCAGGCCCCTATCTCTGGTGGTCTATGTGACATGAAAGCAGGACATACAGAGGCAGAATGGTTTGTCACTTGGGGATTGGTTCTTATAATATGCACCATAGTGACCAGCTATGCATCAGTGACCCGTCTTTTCTCAGAAACAAAAGGAACAAGAACTGTAACTGAAACTATTACCTGGGCCGCTATCAAACTGAAGTATGCTGGCTTGAGGAGGGACATCGCTACAACAGAAGATTAAGTGAAATGATATGTGTTAAATACCTAATACAGGGCTGGTGAGATGGCTCAGTGTTCTAAAGCACCTGGCTAGGGAAGCTTAGGCAACCACAGGGACTGTGGTTTGATCCTCAGCACCACATGCTGCACCAGTCCAACCCCCAGGGAGGGTTGAGCTGGCCATAATGAAAAAATAAATAAATAAACAAACAAAATAAAATAAAGATATATCCTGTGCAGCAAAGCAGTTCTCCAGCTGGTAAGACAAGCTCCCCTACAGGGTTGGCTCAATGGTTCTTTATCAGAGCTGCTCTCTGGAGTCACATCGCAGTCCTTTGTGACTGGCTTCCCCTCACCTGTAAGTTACTTGCTTGGTGGCTGAATGAGGTTTATTGACTGGAAACAGGCCCTGTCTGCTTGCTGCACTGCATAGGCTGCACATGGAGCCCAGCTGAAAGTACTCCAGCTCCTTTTTGCCTTGAACAAAGAATTGATGAGACAAGCTAAAAACAATGCCAAAAGTTTATTTGAGAAGTAAAGGGTAAAGGCATAAGGAAATGACTAGCTTTGGAAAGCTAGGTCAAACAAAGAAAGGAAAGGATAAAAGCAGAAAACAAAAGTGCACGCTAGCTGATGCGGAGCGGGCTGCCGCACCGAGTCAGGATCCCGGGCTCCCCTGGCCTCTCATCTCTTTTATGCAGTCCACGTCTCACAGGAACCCGTGAGAAGTCTTACATACAGCATCCTGGGAATCACTTGGCGCTACTGTGGGATCTTGTCCTTGACTGGTCCTACTTATTTTCCCAGCCAGCTATGTGCTATCTACTATATCAATCTATGAGGCCTAGAGCACAGCATTTAAAAAAATATAATAATTAGCCGGATTACATTAAAAAAGGAGAAAGCAGCTCTTGTTCCATGAGTAAAACTTAAAGAAGTTGGGCATCTGATTCCTCTCTGAATTATACATTTTTTATTTCTCCTTTTCTTTGTTTTTCTTCATTACTGGGGGTTAAGCCTAGTGTCTTCACAGTATGCTACATCCCTGGCTGGCCCCTCTTTCTGAAATTTTGAATCTGAGTCTTGCTAAGTCGCTGAGCTGCCTGCCAGTGCTTGAACTCATTGTCTTTCTGCCTCAGCCACTGAATGCTGGAATTACAGTTTACACCACTACATCCACCTAGTCATATGAACAGTGAAGTCTGCAAGGTAAGTCAGGAACAAAGTCAAGATTGTGGCCGGAAATATTTAATTTTTAAAAACAGGGCTGGACGCAGCGGCACATGTCTATAATCACTGCTACTCAATAGGCCAACAGAGGAAAGTTCATAATAAAACATAGAAAGAGAAGGGATGTGCCCCATGGGTAGAACAAATGTGTAGCATACCCAGGGCCCTGGGTTCGATCCCCAGCAGGAGTGGGGAGGAGACAGAGGAGAGAGAATAGACAGATCCAAAGCAAACTAACACACAAATCCTACTGAGATGCTCACTGCTCAGAGCATCTCAAGCTCAACTCCCACTTATTTCACAAACAGGAGTTTTTGGAAGTAAATTTAAGTAGGACAGTGGCAGTTCTCCATATGAGTTAAATTAATATAAAAACATTTCTCATTTCTCTTTCAAGCTTTGCCTTTTACTTATATTAAAATCTAGAGTCAGGTTGTCTGGTGGTATATGCCAGCATTTCCAGTGACTTGGGAGGCTGAGGTAGCTGGAGGCCAGCCTGAACAAGTTAGCAAAACTTTATCTCTAGATAACTAACTAAATAAGATCTAATGTTTGTGTTAAAGTGCTCCTGTAGAAAGCATTTAACCAGTGTTGTATTTTCACTTTATGCTGTATTGATGAAGAACACATGGGTGTGTGTGTGTGTGTGTGTGTGTGTGTGTGTGTGTGTGTGTGGTACTAGGGACTGAACTCAGGACCTTGCTCTTGCCAGGCAAGTGCTTATTCTACTGAGCTCTCTCCCCGGCCCAATGAAAAACACTTGCGATGCGTCTGCTACTCGCAGGCAGGCATCCACCCCGGGGTGCAGAAATCCCAGAACCAAGAATGAAGAGCCGCTCCTAGCCTGTCTTCCTTCCTTCACCCCGGGTTAAGTGGGGACCTCCTCCTGATTGCATCACTGTGCCACCCTTGTAAACACCCTGAGCCCAATCTCACAAAAACTTCAACCTCTCGCTTCACCTCGAGGGTGTCCGACTTCTCTTTCAACCACCCTCTGGCACCCAGCTAGAAAGGATGCCTTTGCTTTCATGAGCTTCTGATTCGTGCCAGAGGAAGGAACCTTACAACTTTCACTTCTGGCTGTTCCTCTGAACCTAACTAAAAAATACTTCTTAAAACCACTGTTGATTGTGGTATTTTATCCGAGAACAACATTTCTAGAATATGTTGGGCTGGCCAAATAGTTCAGCGGATTAAAGCGCCAGAAAACAGGTGCAGGGGCAGGGACCAGGGCCTGCCGTCCTGGCCCCACCCTCGGAGCGCACTGAGATAGCAATTGAAACTGCGCGTGATGGCACGCACCTGTGATCCCAGCCCTTGGGTGGCTATAAACAAGCAGATCACTACATCCCATCTAGTAGTGAGACCCTGAACACCCAGTAGACAATTCCCTAAAAGACTAAATAAATAACATTTCTGGAATATGTTATCTGGAATAATATTTCGTTAGCCTTCTGCTTTGCCTAGAGACCAATTTTTCAAGTAAATGTGTTTTAGAATTCAACCATTCATTTATTGCACTGTCTGGGCCCTTAGAATAAGGGCTCTCGCTCTTGATGGACATCATCCTGCAAAGCTGAGCCTTCCACCTGGTCCAGGGATCTCACCTCTGAAGCACCAGGTTGTGCAGCCTGCCTGCACTCGATGTCCACTTGCCTTCTTTGATGAGAACTGTGATAATTCTTATCACCCATATGACCTCCCTGTGAGCCTGACCTTCATGCAGTGGAGCTGATCTAAATGCCAGGGGATAAGAGTGAGTTGGACATATTAAACGTAGGTCAAGCATGTTAGGTAGAAAGAATCAGAACTGCCCAATATAGATCAGAATCTCCGGCTCCGTGTGGGTGCCAACGTGTTTGTTTTTAATGGTTTCTCGATATTCTTGTCAAGTCCCTCCCCCAGAGTAGGCTTCATCTGGGCCTAAGCAACACTGCTCCCCAAAGGTTCCACATATGCTCTGGGTATCTCAGCTTCCTGCACAATTGTTATGAAAGATCTGGAGAAAAGTAAATAGATATCCAATTATTTCCAATGGATCCAATTCTGAGATCTGGAAGCCAAGTTGGGATCGGTGGGTAACAAGTCATCCTGATTTATATAGAACTAAAGGGGGCTCTGGAAATGCAGAAATCATTGTGCTAAAAGGGGTAAAGTCCTCAATAAACCAGGATGGGTTGGTCACTTACTGGTTGGAAAGAGCTAGGACCATGCCCATCGTTGAGGTTGAGAAGTGTACAGAATATGACACGGACTGGGGGACCTAGGGAGGTAGGACCATCAGAACTCTTCACTGGTTCCTTAAGAATAAATGACTAAAAAAAAAAAGAATAAATGACTAAGAGTAAAGAACTATGCCTAGGCTGGGGTCCACTGAGCAGTCAGGTCTGGAGTTAGGAGGAGCAGGACAGCCAGGTATAATGTTCAATGTTATTTCTGCCTCTTTCTGCAGTTTCTCATCCATCCCAAGGTACCCATGGGCCCTAGGAGGATTACAGTGTGGTAGAAAAACTCTAATTGAGTATTCACACAGCACAGCTGAGGAAATCTTCCTGGACAATCTGGCCATGTGAAAAATCTGGGCTAGAGAAGAGAGAGCCCTGAAGGCTGGTTAGACAGACCCACGTCCAAAGGAGAACAGCAGAGCAAGTCCAGCCCCCGAGATGATGAAAGTGAGGCAGGCAACAGAGGAGAGGGCCAAACTAAGCTCCGACTATCTGTGAGGTCATGGTCTCTCTCCAGAAACCTCAGAGGGAGTGGCTACCAAAAACTGGAAGCATGTATTTCTGGGAATTACCAGAAATGGGTGTACATACAAGAGAACATAAAAAAATAAAAGCCTACTAGCCAGCAGTTATAAGTACAAAAGATAGAAACTATTATCATAAGTATAACCTTAGGCTATCATTACATAAAACTACCTAATAAAGTTTGAGAAATTCAGACTATAATTACACTAAACTACTTTCTATGTATATATGCTACTGGACATTGAACTCAGGACCTTCACACTGAACTACATCTCTCACACTTTTTAATACATACATATCTATAAATATATATGTATATATTTTTTGATATGCTCTTGTTAAGACCCTAATTTCCAGGCCTCAAACTTGGAATCTTTCTGTCTCAGCCTCCCAGAGGGCTATGATTACAGGAGTGTACCATGATCCCTGGTGCTTAAACTACTTGTTAAAATAAGCTTTCTGGTCAGTACAATAACTTACAGGAGAAAACAAAAACAAAAACAAACAACAACAAAAAAAAACCACTTATTACCAGTGCACAGCTCAGTGAGTTTTCTCAAAAGAGAAGAAAGGTGGCATCTAAAACCTAGTCCTGCAAACGCCCACTGTGCTTCTTCTCATCTTTGCCCTCTCAAGGGTAACCAGCCTCGGAGCATTTTCTAAGACCAAAAGGGTTCACGGTGTGTTACCTGAGAGTAATGGAAAGAGCAGCATGGCTAAAGCCTTCACTAGACTTCCTTCACTCAACATTGTGAGATTCATCCATGTAGTTCCGTGAGGCTCTTGCTAATGGTCACTCCTGTATGAGATTCTGTCAGGAATGTACCACCATTATGCACCCATTTCTGCTAAGAACAGACCTGACAGTATACTTGCTAGGTCACAGGGTGTACATTTGCTACACTCAAGAAGACGCTTCCCAACAGTTTTCCAGAATGGTCAGTCAGCCTACATTTCTCCAAACAATCTATTCCAGTTGCTTTATGTCATTTTTTTCATTTAGATCATTCTCTTGAGTGTGAAGAACCCATCAAAATTTAAATTTTGTTTTAAGAGCTGGCAGATCCCTGGCTCCCAATGGTCAAGATTTTTCTTCAATGTGGCCATATGGAACCCCCCCATATGAAGAATTCGAAGGGTTTTGCCTCTTCTGAGGAAATTAAATACATTTGTGAGAAATGAAATTTCAAAAATGCACTTCCAGGGTTGACGAGATGGTTCAGTAGTCTAAGGCAACAGCTTAGGAAACCTTAGGCAACTGCAGGGACCGTGCTTTGACTCCCAATACCACATGCTACACCAGCCCCCACTGAGCTGGCCATTAAAAAAAAAAACAAACAAACCCTGCCCCATTGTTGAGGGACTGAGGAGATAGCTCTGTGGCACAAGTGCCTGCCTGGCAAGTGCAAGATCATGAGTTCAAACTCCAGTCCCACAAAAAGAAGGAAAGAAAAATGAAAGAAGGAAAGAAAGAAAGAAAGAAAGAAAGAAAGAAAGAAAGAAAGAAAGAAAGAAAGAAAGAAAAGAAAAGAGAAAATGCACTTCTCTGTTTAAAGGGATTTAGGATCTTTTATTTTATTTTTTAAAGATTTTATTTTATTTTATTTAAACATTATTTATTTATTTCTGTTATGGCCAGTTCAGCCTGTCCTGGGCATGGGGCTGGTGAAGCATGTGGTGCCAAGGATCAAGCCTCAGTTCCTGCAGTTGCCTAAAGTTTCCTAGGCAGGTACTATAGACCTCTGAACCATCTTGCCAGCCCTAGGATCTTTTATATTCTGAATGCAAGAGTAAAAATAAATAAATAACAAAACTAGAGCCAGCTGTGATGGTACACACCTGTATTCCCAGCATTTGGGTGTGCTACAGGGGATTGAACCGAGAGCCTTCATGATGATCTACATTCATGTAGATTCTGTTTTGTTTTGTTTTGTTCTGTTCTGTTCTGTTTCATTTTTGAGTCAAGATCTCATTATGTAGCCCAGACTACCTCAAACCACTACTTGGCAAGCTGAGACAGAAAGACATGAGTTGAGGCCAGTCGTGCTGCACAGTGAGTTTGAGGCTAGCTTGGACTACATAATAAGACCCTTATTGAAAAAGAAATCAGAGGGCCATGGCTATAGCTCAGTGGCACAAGGGCCTACTTGGCAAGTATAAGATCCTAAGTTTAATTCCCAGTACAAAAAAAAAAAAAAAAAAAAGCAAGGAGAGTGATCACACATAAACATTTCCTCTCCTCAACTCGTTCTTTTATACAGTATCTCCAGTAAGGCTTGATGCTGGTGTCCTCCAAATTATACTGCATATCATCTCTGCAGATGTCTGGCTATACCTACATAACATGTGGACCTTTCATTTAAACTGTATTCCAGAGCAAATACCACTGCTGGAAACCTGCAAGCCATATTAGTTGAAGAACTGCAAAGCCTTTCTTACAACGTATCTCAAAACAAAAAACTATTTTTTCAAAGATTATTTTTCTAAGGATGGCATGTGTGTTGATTTAAGTAAAATAGAGAGAAGCTGTTATGTCCAACTCACAGATAATAAAACAAGTCTAGAAATGGGGTTTTTGCAAGTTTCTACTCTGGAGATCAACACATAAAATTTGTTTGATTAGATTTTTTCTTTTTATTATCACCATTGGCCTAGGAATTTTGAATTCTGAAAAATAAATTTTGTCTTATCATAAATCATTGATCTGTCCTCAAATAATTAGCATATTTAATTTATGTATTAGAGCATCAAAAGATGAGAGAGGAGAGTTCTCAGACATTCCTACAATGTACATGGACTTAACCACCAGAATTGACCTGAAAGAGGATCTCTTGACATTGTCCAAAAATAAACCCAAAAAAAAAAAAAGACAAAAATAAACCCAATGTTGTGCTGCACACAATAGATGTATCTAACCTAAAAAGAAATTCATAGACAAAAACCCAGAAGGTAGAAAGCAATATCTCATGCACCAAACCAATATGCAGAAGTAGCAATCTTACTCTTGAAGTAGACCTTAGACTACAACTGATCACAAAGAGGCAAAGAAATGCAAATATTATGCATTTAGAATGCATAATATTGCCTAAGGCAGTAATTCATCAGAAAGAGATAACAATTATAAACATATATTAACTGAATACCAGTGTACCCAACTTCATAAAATAAACACTACTGGACATAAGAGACCAAGTAAATACCAATGTAATCATAGGTGGGCCTCAACATCTCATTTACTCAAAGATCAACTAAAAATTATCAAAGAAATATCAGGGCTGAGCCATGCCTTCAAATAAATGAACTTAATGAATATCTACAGAGTGTTCTCTGTAGTTACTATAACAGAATACACATTCTGCCGAGCATTCTCCCAGCACTTGGGAGGCTGAGGCAGGAGGATCGGATCAGTGAAAGTTCAAGACCAGCATGGGCTACAAAAGTGAGCTCAAGGCCAGCCTGAACTGCATAGTGAGACCCTGTCTCAAAAAGACAAAAAAGAAAGAGAGAGAGAGAGAGAGAGAGAGAGAGAGAGAGAGA
>PVJA010020208.1:22197-37382 GCA_004027025.1 Myocastor coypus | reverse complement strand
GGAAGGGTCTATTGCAGCGGTTCTCAACCTGTGGGTTGTGATCCCGGTAGGGGTCGAACAACCAAAACACAGGGGTCATTTAAAGCCATTGGAAAATACATAATGCATATCAGGTATTTACATTCTGAATCATAACTGTAGCAAAATTACAGTTGTTTTTTTTTTTTTTTTTTTTTTTGTCTTTTTGAGACAGGGTCTCTCTGTGCAGTTCAGGCTAGCCTTGAGCTCACTTTTGTAGCCCAGGCTGGTCTCGAACTCGCACTGATCCTCCTGCCTCAGCCTCCCAAGTGCTGGGATTACAGGCGTGCGCCACCACACCCGGCAAAATTACAGTTTTGAAGTAGCCACCAAAATTATTTTTTGGTTTGGGGTCACCGCAACATGAGGAACTGTATTGCGGGGTCACAGCATTAGAAAGGTTGAGAACCACTGGTCTACAGGGTGTTCAGGGTTTCACTACTAGATCAGACATGTAATGATCCTCCTGTTTGCAGCCTCCTAAGAGCTGGGATTACAGGCATGCACCACCATGCCCACTCTCAACTGCTGTCTCAGTGCACCCCAGGGGTTGGCCAGTACGGCAGGCCTGGAGATAGAACTCCCAGTCCCTGTGCCTGCTTGCAGGTGCTTTAATCCACTGAGCTATTTGGCTGGCCCCATTTTGTTTTGATTTTTGAGTACCAGGAATAAAACTTAGGACGTTATGCTTGCCAGGCAGGCACAGCATCATGAAGCTAAATTCTTAGCCCATAATGTACAACATGTATATGGAAGTATATTGATCTCAAAGTTTATCTGGTTGGGTAATTTTTTTTTTTTCATGTATTTGGTTGTTGCAGGATCTCACTATGCAGCTCAGACTCAGTGATCCTCCTGCTTTCAGCCTCCCCAGTGCTGGGATTACAGGCATGCGCGACTGCACCTAGACTCTGCCCTGGAGGTGGGGCAGGTGCTGCATGTAGTGCTGGGGACTGAGCTGCAGTCCCTGTGCTTGCCTAAGTTTGCCTAAGCAGATGCTTTAGTCTGCTGAGTTATCTCACTGGCCCCTGGTTTGGTAAATTTTTAAGGAGAACAAAGGAATTGTGAAAAAAGAATAACGAGGGGAATAAGTCCTAGTATATGTCAAAACAACTTGTAAAGCTACAATAATTTAAATATATTTCATTGCCACACATAAAAAACTCCCACGTAGCAGCCAGGTGTGGTAACACATGTTTGTAATCCCAGTGCTCAGGAGGCTAAGGCAGAAGGATTGGTTTGAGTTCAAGGCCAGCCAGGTGTATAAAGTGAGTTCAAGGCCAAATTGAACTGCACAGGACCCTGTCTCACAAAATCAATCAACAAAACAATAACAACAAAGAACATTTCTTTTTCTTTTTTTGTCTTCCATATTTGAGATTTTATTGGTTGTGTTGAGGATTAGTACAGATGATTCACTTTGTACAAAAGTCTTAACACAAGTACCAAAAATGTGAAGAGCTATGTGTTGTTTTTCAGTTATTCCAGTGACTTTCTAGCTTCAAATTTGGAGGTAAATTTTCCATAAGAATTAAGTGTGAGAATCTTCAAATGCTGATGAAGTGTCACTTAAGCCCCACTAATCCACAGTTTTGTACCATATATACTACATACTCAAATTTTCAATTTTTCACAGCACATTTACAAAATTAGGTGAACTGGACTACCATGTTCAAAGATGTCACAGAGTACACTCCATTCTGACAGGACAACAGTCAGGAGGTAGTTTTCTTTAGGAAACAATTCCACCAAAAACAACAAGGGACTAGATGTCATTTGAAATATCCAAGACATATGCATTACTGTGATTCCTAATTGCCATTTAGCATGTTTTATGTTGCAGGATATAAGACTACCCCCACCTAGGGGTGTTAAGCTGACACCCAAGACCATGAAAGCCTGCCATAATTCCAATCCCACAGTTTTCTGGTTGTACCAAAAAAGAACCAACCATAAAATGATTTTACTTCTAAAAATATGATTTACGGGCCCGGCAGGATGGCTCAGTGGTCTAAAGCGCCTGCAGGCGGCTGCAGAGAGCGGTTAGATCCCCGGCTCCACATGCTGTGCCAGCCCTGCCCGCAGGGCAGGCTGAGCCGGCCATGAAAAAGAAATAAACAAACAAACAAAAGTTCTGAAACAAGAAAAATAAATTTAAAAAAAATATGATTTACACTTAAAAAGTGTGATGGGGTGGGATTCTCTTCTTTTTAAAAATGTCTCTAGAGCTACTAAAACTTGCATCTATGGGCCAGTAAGATGGTTCAGAGTTCTAAAGTGCCTGCTTAGGAAAGCTTAGGCAACCCCAGGGACCACAGTTCAATCCCCAGCGCCACGTGCTGCGCCAGCCTCACCCCCAGGGCAGGCTGAGGCAGCCAAAAAAAACTTAACTTGCGTTTACAAAATAGTTGATAAGGGAGCTGGCGAGATAACTTAGTGGTCTAAAACACCTGCTTAGGCAGTAGTAGAGGACCAAGGTTCTGCCAGATAGCTCAGCGGGTTAAAGCACCTGCTTAAGCAGATGCAGGGGCTGTGGGTCTGATCCCCAGTGTGCTATGCTGGCCCCACCCCAGGGTGCACTGAGAATGAACATGGTGGTGCACACCTGTAATCCCGGTGCTTGGGAGGCTAAAAACCAGAAAGGATCACTATGAGTCTGACCTATATAGTGAGACCCTGTAGACCCTGCACTAAGTACATTTTTAAAAATATGAGAGAGAACATGGTTGATGAGAAGATTAACATTTAAAAAAATAGATGACACTGTACTCTGTATAACCATTGTGAGGACAATATACAGGGTGTCAACTGTTAAAAAAGTAATGTTTATTGAAAGTGTTAATGTTTAATTGTTCGATCAATCTTATATACGTATATCTACTAATCTGAACTGATCTGATGATGAACATATGTAATATAACCATTGTTAAATTTGAAAATAAATAAATAAAAATAAAAAATAAATGTTGCAACTTTGCTGGGCATGGTGGTGCACACCTGTAATCCCAGCACTTGGGAGGCTGAGCCAGAAGGATCAATGCGAGTTCGAGACCAGCCTGTGCTACAAAAGTGAGCTCAAGGCCAGCCTGAACTGCATAGTGAGACCCTGTCTCAAAAAGACAAAAAATAAATAAATAAATAAATGTCGCAACTTATTCACTTTTGGGGGTGTGGGAAACAAACAAACAAAAAAAAGATGACAAAAATATTCCTCTGGATTGCACAAGAAGGGGGGCAGGGAGGCTGATCCTGCTCAGCTTCTCCCTTTCCCACAGGTCCGTCCTCGGCTCTCTGCTTAGCCACCTGGGCCTGTTTGCCCTTCGTTTCTCCTTTCCCTTTTGCTTGCACATTTTTTTTTTTTTTTCTTTTTTGTGGGACTGGAGTTTGAACTCACAAGCTTACACTTGCCAGGCAGGTACTTGTGTGATGGAGCCATCTCCCCAGCCCCTGCTTGTACTTTTTTGTACGAAGATTTATCCTTTCTTGTGACCTTTTTTGGTTTGATTTGCACCGTTGCAGGAGCAGGCTTAGCTGACAACCTCCCTGATCTCCTCCACTTCACCACCCCTTCCTCTAGGGCTGTTTCCTCTGGGATGTCTTGGCAGCTGGCCAGCCAAAGAACATTTGTTAACCCTAGATTGCCCTCCGGTCTTTTTGTGGTCATTCCTATCCTCCCCATCTTCCTCTCCCCTATATATAATTCAAAGGGAGTTGGTGTATTACACTAATTTTTAAAGTTGTGGTAAAATACATTAAAAAAAAAACTTAAAAACTTACCACGGGGCTGGGAAAATAGCTCAGCAGTCTAAGTGCCTGCCTAGGCAAGGACGAGGACCAGGGTTCAATCCCTGGTACCACTTGCTATACTGGCCCTGAAACCAGGTGTAGGGGTGCAAGCCTGTAATCCCAGCACTGGGGAGGCTGAAACAGGAAGATCACTACAAGTCTGAACTGTATAGTGAGAACTTGTACCAAACAAACAAACAAACAAATAAATGTTTTTAAAGTTTAAAATCTTACCATGTAGCTGTGCAGCTTGATGCTTTCGTCCAGCTCAGTGGTGTGCAGCTGTGAGCGCTGCTGCCTCAGCTCAGGATCTACCCATTGAACACACCTGTTCCAAATCCAGATTGTTTTGACCTACTTTCTGTATACGCTGGCCTACATAGTTCATAAAAATGCAGCCATGTAATATTTGCTTTGTGTCTGGCTTCTGTCCTGCTAAAGCATGGTTCTCAACCTTTCTAATGCTGTGATCCCACAATATAGTTCTTCATGTTGCAGTGACCCCAAACCAAAAAATAATTTTGGTGGCTACTTCAACACTGTAATTTTGCTACAGTTATGATTTGGAATGTCTTTAGGCGAGCCCTGTGTTTTGGTCGTTCGACCCCCGCCGGGGTCGTGACCCACAGGTTGAGAACCGCTGTGCTAAAGGCCGACAGTATGTATCATAAATTCTTTTCAGCTGTAGGTGCACGTGAGGTTTATTTATCCATTCACCCACTGACAGATTCCGGTAGCTTCAGCTCTTGACTACTGTGGAAGAGGTATCATGGACATTCCCACACAGGAATCAGGTGGATTCCCGGTGTTGCCTTCTCATCAGTGCGTACCAGGAAGTGGGGCTGCTCAGTCATAGGGTGACTCCATGATTCCACCCAACTCCCTGCTGCCTTCCTTTGGAATTCACACTGCAGCATGCACCAGGAGCAGCTGAAATATATGGCAAATGCTTAAACTTAGAAAGATTACACAGGGCTGGCAGGATGGTTTAGTGGTTTAAAGCATGTGCTTAGGCAAGCTTAGACAACCACAGGGACCACAGTTTGATCCCTGATATCACATGCTGTGCCAGCCCCACCTCCAGGGCAGGCTGAGCCAGTCATAATATAAATAAATAATAAAATAAATTTTTAAAAATAAATATAGGGTCTCACTATGCAGTTCAGGTTGGACTTTAGCTCACTTTGTAGCTCAGGCTAGTCTCAAATGCACAAGGATCCCCCCGCCTCAGCTTCCCAAGTGCTGTGTAGTTTGCATTTGGTCTGTGACCTGTTTGAGTTGAATCTGTGAAGGGTGTAAGGTCTGTGTTTACATTCATGTTTTGGATATGTATGTCCAGTTGTCCTAGCTCCCCTTGTTTAGAAAACATAACCTTTTCTCCATTCTACTGCCTGTGCCCTCTTGTCGCTAATGAGGTGATGACATTATGTGGGTCCGTTTCTGGGAACTATTTTCCATTTCTTTCTTTTTTTTTTTTTTTTGCGGGACCGGGGTTCAAACTCACGACCTTGCACTTGCCAGGCAGGCACTTGTGCCTTGGAGCTATCTCCCCAGCCCCCTATTTTCCATTTCTTGACCTCCTTTATCTGTTCCTTTAGTAATACTGCACTGTGTCAATGAATAGTACGTTGTAATGAGGTTGTAAGTCAGGCAGTCAGTCCCTCAGTGATGTGTCACCTGTTCGGAGTCTTGGCCTCTCTCCGTGAACCTTACCCTCATTCTGTTTTGACCTGGAAAATCATTCACCAGGTTACTGACTGAAACTGCATTGCAATTATAAACCAAATTGTAAAGAAATAGTATCTTTTTGTGTGTGCATGTGATACCGGGGAGATACCAGGGATTGAACTCAGGACCTCGCACTTACAGTGTTTATGCCACTGATCTATCTCCCCCACCCACTCAGGACCTTGCACTTGCCAGGCAGGCACTTGTACCCCTGAGCTATCTCCCTGGCCCAGAACTACTAGCTTGACAATGTTAAGCCTTTCTATCCATGGAATAGTTCTCTGTTTAGTTCTTTGCTTCCTTTAAGCAGAGTTTTATAGTTTCCTTCATACGGATCATAAGAATATTTTTGCTAGAGTTATACCTAATTTTTTTTTTTTTTTTTTGTCTTTTTGAGACAGTCTCACTATGCAGTTCAGGCTGGCCTTGCGCTCACTTTTGTAGCCCAGGCTGGTCTCGAACTCACACTGATCCTCCTGCCTCAGCTTCCCAAGTGCTGGGATTACTGGCGTGCGCCACCACACCCGGCTCATACCTAAGTATTTATTTTATTTTATTTTTATTTTTATGTTTTTGGCAGGACTGGGGTTTATTTATTTATTTATTTATGTCTTTTTGAGACAGGGTCTTGCTATGCAATTGAGGCTGGCCTTGAGCTCACTTTTGTAGCCCAGGCTGGTCTCGAACTCGCACCAATCCTCCTGCCTCAGCCTCCCGAGCGCTAGGATTACAGGCGTGCGCCACCACGCCCGGCTTTTTTTTTTAATTTTTATTTATTTATTTTTTTCTTGTTTCAGCTCCTTTGTTTATTCACTCATTTTTTATGGCTGGCTCAGCCCACCTCAAGGGCAGGGCTGGCGCAGCATGTGGTGCCGGGGATCGAACCGCAGTCCCTGAAGCCGCCCAAGCTCCCAAGCAGGCGCCTTAGACCACCGAGCCATCCCGCTGGGCCCAGGACTGGGGTTTAAACTCACAACCTTGTACTTGCCAGGCAGGCACTTGTGCCACAGAGCTATCTCCCCAGCCCTGCTAAATATTATTTATTTATTTATTTATTTATTTATTTATTTATGGCCTGCTCAGCCAACCCTGGGGGTGAGGCTGGCGTAGCATGTGGGGCCGAGGATCAAACTGCAGTCCCTGCAGCTGCCTAACCTTGCCTAAGCAGGTACTTTAAACCGCTGAGCTATCTTGCTGGCCCTCTCTTTTTATATAATTAAAATTTTATTTATTTGTTGCAGGATCTTGCTACCCAACTCAGATTGATAATGATCTCCTGTCTCAGCCTCCCCAGGGCCGGGATTGCAGGCATGCACCACTATGCCCAGTTTCGGGCCATTATCTGCTTGCCTCAGCCTCACAAGGGCTAGAATTGTGGGTATGTTCCGCTGCACCCAGCCAGTATGATGCTTTTTAGTTCTGAATCTTACTTGTTCATTGCTGTTATAGTATCCTTCATTTATTCTTTAAATGTATTTGGTACAGGGTCTTACTATACAGCTCAGACTCATGGTGATTTCTTTTGCAGCCTCCCCAGCATTGGAATTACAGGCGTGCGTCACCATGTCTGGTCTCTGTGACCAGCTCTGCACGCACAGGGACAGCATCGACACAGCATGTATTGCCGGGAATCAAACCTCGGTCCCTGCACTTGCCTAAGCAGGTGCTTAGTCCACTGAGCTGTCTCTGTGGCCCTCCACTCTTATTTTTAGGAATACATTCCAGGATCCTAGTGAATCCCTGAAACCACAGATAGTGCAAAACTGTATATACTGCATTTTTCATATTTTCTATGCATTCATACCTATGATCACATTTAATTCATAAATTAGGCACAGTAAGAGGTTAGTCATTATCAATAACTGATAACAAAATAGAAAAACAATGCTATACTGTGATAAAATTTATGCAAAGGCTTTTCTTCCTTTCTTTTTCATTAGTAGAATATATTTATTGGGGGAAAGAAAGCTCCTGTCTGAGAGAGAGACAGTAGGGGGGCCTTGAGCGGGTAGTCCCCTCTTCTTTCTTTTTCTGTTTCCTCTACATCTCTGAAAATATTGTGCTCTTGCCCTTCTTGCTATCAGAGATGATGTAAACTTTACATGTTGAGATGAAACAGACTCAAAACCTTTTTTTTAAGAATTATTTTATTTTTTTCTTGTTTCAGAACTTTTTGTTTATTTGTTTTTATGGCCAGCTCAGCCTGCCCCGAGGGCAGGGCTGGCGCAGCATGTGGTGCCAGGGATCGAACCATGGTCCCTGCAGCCACCCAAGCTTTCCTAAGCAGGCGCTTTAGACCACTGAGCCATCCTGCCGGGCCCCTCAAAAACTTTTTATTTGAAGATTGGATAACTCTGACACTGTGGCAGAATATTAGGCTACCTGGAAGGGTTATCTGATAGCCAGGCTGCGTTCAGAGCAGCAGTGCATCTGATAACTCCCAGGGCTACTAAAGAGCCTAATGGGCAGGCAGCTCATCTGCATGGATTTGCCACACAGGCTGGAGAAGGTGGCACGGTGTGAGATTTCACTGTGCTATCCAGGATGTCATGCAATTCTAAATGTACGCATTCTTTATTTTTGAAACTTTCCTTTTACTATTTTTAGGCCACAGTTGATTGTAGGTGATTGAAACCTCATATAAGAGGGACAGCTGGAAAGTGCAGTAACTCTTGTACGTTAACCTTGGATCCAGTAAGCTTGGTACAATTGCTTTTGGTTCCAGGAAGGTTTTTTTTTTTTTTTTTTTAATCGGTCTTACATTGCTGGGCCAGCCTGATAGCTCAGCAGACTAAAGCACCTTAGACCCAGTGCAGCAGCTGGGGTTCCATAACCTGGGTGCTGTGCCAGCCCTGCTTTCTGGGTGTGCTGAGACAGCAATTGAGACTGGGCATGGTGGTGCATGCCTGTAATCCCAGTGCTTGGGAGGCTGAAACAGGAGATCACTATGAGTTCAGTCTACATTGTGAGACCCTCCAGACCCTGTCCTAAAAATAGAAAAGAAAAAATCTTTGCTATGTGCATTTTGCTACATTGTTATGTCCAATTTTGGATAAAAAAAAAATCATCTGAACTAACAAAGATAATTTTATTTCTCCTTCCTATTCATTGTGTTAGCTGGAACTGCTTAGTAGGACATTGAAAAGGAGTGGTCAAATGGGATATCCTTGTCTTTTTTTTTTTTTTTTGGTGGGACCAGGGTTCGAACTCACGACCTTGCACTTGCCCAGCAGGCACTTGTACCTCAGAACTATCTCCCCAGCCCCCTTGTCTTTTTTTTTTTTAATACGGATCAAACTGCAGTCCCTGCGGTTGCCCAAGCAGGTGTTTTAGACCACTGAGCTATCTCACAGCCCAGGATATCCTTATTGTTCTTATTTATTTCTTTTTTTTTTTTTTTTTTTTTTTTTTTTTTTTTTTTTTTTTTTTTTTTTGTCTTTTTGAGACAGGGTCTCGCTATGCAGTTCAGGCTGGCCTTGAGCTCACTTTTGTAGCTCAGGCTAGTCTCGAACTCGCACCAATCCTCCTGCCTCAGCCTCCCAAGTGCTGGGATTACAGGCGTGAGCCACCACGCCCGGCTTCTTATTTATTTCTTATTTATTTATTTATTGCATCTGGGGGTGCTGAGACAGTGTGCCTGGCATGGGGGACCGTGGATTGAACTCAGGTCCTTGTACTTGCCAGGTTGGTGCTTATTCCTCTGAGCTATCTCTCCAGACCCCGGGATATACTTGTATTGTTCATAATTTTAGAAAGATTCTAGTTTTTCTGTCTTAGTAACTTTTCACTCGTTGCTGGGACAAATACCCAACACTCAAGATTAAAGGATGAGAGGTTTGCTTAGCTCACAGTTTTGTATGTCTCTGGAGGCCTGCATTGCTATGTGATCGCCAAGAGCTCCCCAAAAGCCCACCTTGGTCACCACGAAAGCAATCTTGGGCCCTGGCCCCGCGGCACTCTGGACTAGGTCTGTTCCCTTGTAGCAGAGCATAATGCCTCTACAGCAAATCATCTCTTGTGTGTTAGGTGAAGAATACGAAAAGAAGGGGTCGTCTTGCCTCATGAACCCAGAGCTTCTGGCCCACTGAGCTGTAAAGTGGGGAATCACCACGGAGCTCAAGATGGGGAGAGCCCCCTCCCTCTCAGCTCTCAGGAAGCAGAGGAAGAACAGGTTCCTGCTATCCCCTACTGAGGGCAAACCCCAGGGACCTAAGACTCTGGCCAGCCCCACTTCTCAGAAGTTTCTGCTGCCTCCCTCCAGTGCCCAGCTGAGCACCGAGCCCTTACCCACGTGGAGTTTTCTGGCACACTTCGGGTCTAAAGAAGGGAGGGCAGCCTGTTCACCCTTTCTTCTTCAGAAGCACAGCAAGGCCTGAGTTTTACCCGGGCTTGGGGTTGAAGGCCGGGGCTCCTCAGCCCATGCTCAGCCCCTGGCGCAACGCTTCTTGCCCTGCCCTGGCTCCATGGAGGCCTTTGCCTCATATGCATGGTTCTCTAGATTCTCCTGCCTGTCTCCCTGGCTTTGGAGAGAACCAGTTTGCCCTGGCATCTCATTTATTTCACTAACCTAATCAGAGTTGTTAGTTTGATTCTCTGCTTTGAAGTTTTATTTATTTACTTTTTAATTTTTTTTTTTTTTTTTTTGCGGGACCAGGGTTCAAACTCACGACCTTGCACTTGCCATGCAGGCACTTGTGCCTCGGAGCTATCTCCCCAGCCCCTACTTTTTAATTTTTTTAAATGCATTTTTAGAGGCCCGGCGGGGTGGCTCAGTGGTCTAGAGCGCTTGCTTGGGAAAGCTTGGGCGGCTTCAGGGACCACGGGCTCAATCCCCGGCACCACATACCTCGCCAGCCCTGCCCTCATAAAAATGAGTGAATAAACAAATAAAGGTTCTGAAACAAGAAAAAAATAAATAAATAAAATAAAAAATTCTAAAAAAAAAAATGCATTTTTTGTACAGGATCTCACTACACAGATTAGACTCATAGTGATCGTCCTGTTTTCAGCCTCCCAAATGTTGGGATCAAAGGCATGCGCCACCAGGCTGAATCTCGTTCACAGTCTCAGGGTGCCCCTGGTATAGGGGGAGTGGCCATCATGGCAGGCCAGGGATTAAATCCTCCGCCCCTGTGTCTGCCTAAGCAGGTGCTTTAATCTGATGAACTATCTGGCCAGTAATCAATCTGATGAGTTATCTGGCTAGTAATCTGATGAGTTATCTGGCCAGGCCTTAGCTTTTTTTTTTTTTTTTTTTTCTTTCTGGTACCAGGGATCGAACTGAGGTCCTTGTGTTTCCCAGGCAAGCACTTTTTCCACTGAGCTATCTCCCCTGCTCTCTTTTTTTTTGGCTTTTTTGAGACAGGGTCTCACTGTGCAGTTTAGGCTGGCTTTGAGCTCACTTTTGTAGCCCAGGCTGGTCTCGAACTCGCAGCGATCCTCCTGCCTCAGCCTCCCAAGTGCTGGGATTACAGGCATGAGCCACCACACCCGGCTCCCCAGCTCTCTTAAATTTATTTATTTTTGTCTTTTTGAGACAGGGTCTCATGCAGTTCAGGCTGGCCTTGAGCTCACTTTTGTAGCCTAGGCTAGTCTTGAACTTTCACTGATTCTCCTGCCTCAGCCTCCCAAGTGCTGGGATTACAGGTGTGTGGCACCAGGCCTGGCCCACTTTTTTTTTTTGGCAGGGCTGGGGTTCAAACTCACAACCTTCCACTTGCCAGGCAGGCACTTGTGCCACAGAGCTATCTACCCAGCCCCCTCTTAAATTATTTTTGATACAGGGTCCCACTATGCAGTTCAGACTTCCAGTGATTCTCCTGTCTTAGCCTCCCTAGTGGCCAGCTCAGCTAGTCCAGGGTTCCCAGGGCCAGCACAGCATGTGGTACTGGGGATCAAACTTGGGAACTTGTGCTTGCCAGGTAGGCTCTTATACCACTGAGCCATCTCTTCAGCCCCTGCTTTGCTGCTTCAGAAGTCTTAATAATGCTTAAGACCACAGGACAGCACAGTGTAACCCAGTGGTTCTCAACCTTTCTAATGCTGTGACCCCACAATACAGTTCCTCATGTTGCAGTGACCCCAAACCAAAAAATAATTTTGGTGGCTACTTCAAAACTGTAATTTTGCTACAGTTATGATTTGGAATGGCTTTAGGCGACCCCTGTGCTTTGGTCATTCGACCCCCACTGGGTCAAGACCCACAGGTTGAGAACCGCTGGTGTAACCTGTCCTACCCATACCCAAGGAGCCTGGTGTTAGCTCTCTAGATGGGAGATGTCAGAGGGTCAGAACAGACCCAGAAGAGCGGGAGCGGGTTCTGCGTTCAGTGTACAAGCTGCCGGAGTTCCTGTCAGCTGAGTGGAGAAGCCCATCGGGCCCAGTGGGCCACTGGAAATGTGGGCAGGAGATGAATGTGGCCAGGAGGGGTTGTCTGGTGGCAAAGAGTGTGCCCAGCATGCACATTCTTTGACCCCCTCACACTTGCCCATGAAAAAAAGAAGGTAGAAAGGCCAAAGCTGGGTGTGGGGGTGCACGGCAGTAATCCCAGCACTCTGGGCACTGAGGCAGGAAGACTGTGGTAGATTGCCAACTGGTGGCCAGTTCAGAACACCCAGCCAAACTGAATCAGTGTGGTGCTGGGTGTGGAGCCTGCCTGAGGCTCGCCGCCAGCAGCATAAGAAGCTGAACTGGAGAGGAAGAGGTGGTGTGGTGCTGTTGGTTCTCCTGGAGGAGCTCATCATGCTGGCTCTCCTATGGACTCGACTATGCTCGTCCGAGGAACAGTGTGGAATCTCACTCCCTACTGTGGCTGAGGATGCCTGTGGGGTTTTTTTTGTATTTTTTAGGGAAGGGTCTATAGGGTGTTCAGGATCTCACCACTATATCAGATGGAGGACTTGTAGTGATCTGCCTATTTACAGCCTCCCAAGAGCTGGGATAACAGGCTCATGCCACCACGCTGTCTCAGTGTGCCCCAGTGTGCCCCAGGGGTGGGGGTGGGGCTGGGGCCAGCACATCAGGCCTGGGGATTGAACCTCCAATCCTGCACCTGCTTGCAGGTGCTTTAATCTGCTGAGCTATTTGGCTGGCCCAGCTGCAGTTCTTTTTAGAGGAGCTCTAGACCTTCCCTTGAGCATCACTCCCTGACTCCAGTGCAGATCCCTTGGCCTGCTAGCACAAATCCTGAATCCTGCTGGCGTAGACTTCCTAGCTTCTACCGCTGACCTTGGGCCTCCGCACTACAGGTCCTTCAAACAGACTTGCATGAGACATTGCCGGGGACTCCGGTCTCCAGCAGGACGTTACGTGGGGTCCAGGCCCTCGCGATTGCTTGGGTCTTTCGTGTGTGGACAGCTTTCCTGCACTCCTTTGTACTTGACTACGGGTGACTCTTATCACATAATTCTAAAAATTGTGTAATCTGATTAAATCGTTTGCCTTTCAAATGCTGACTACAACAGACTACAAATTCAACCCCAGCCTGGGCAAGTTAGATTATTTAGGGTTAGGTTATTTCGGTTCGCTGGTATTTAAATTATTTTAAAATCATGTTTTTATATTTGTTGGTATTCTGGTAGATGTAAGGTGTTCTGTGATGTTTATGTTCAATAACTTATCTGGGATGGTGGCACATGCCACCATGTGTGTAATCCCAATACTCAGGGTGTTGAGGCAGGAAGATCATGAGTTCAAGGCCAGCTTGGACAAATAGTAAGTTTGAGGCTAGTCTGACTACTTAGCAAGACCCTGTCTCAAGAAAAAGAAAGAAAGAAAAAAACTCCTTCCCTGAATACATACAGATTTTTTTATTTTTACATGCATACTCATGTTTCGAGTGGTTATAGTAGCACAGTTCGTAACAGCTAAATCTTGGAAACAGCCCAGATGTCCATCAGCTGATGAAGATATTGAAGGTTCATGTCAGTTTGCCTGGCCAATAGCCAGGCATAAAGATGTCTGTCTCCCAGCGTGGACAAGTGTTAGGTATGTTTAGATGGTTTAATAGCTGCTCATCAGGAACTTGGTACACAGTCTTTAACCTGCATTCCCTTAATTACTAAGGAAGCAAGGTCCTTAAAGACCCATGGCTCTTGTTTGCATTTCTATTTAGGAGCCTTGCACTTCAAGGTGACAGGGCAGCTGCCTGCCTGCCTGCCTGCCTAGCATGGCTGCCCCCATAGAGGAGGGCAAGAGCCTGAAGCCTCCGCACAAGCATTGGGTGTGCAGGGAGGGGTGAGCCCTGAGCAGGGCTTCTGGGCTGGGCAGGGGCAGTCGGGGACAGGTAAGCTGTGCACAGTGAGAAAGTGTGAGGAGAGGCGAGCCGAAAGTCCCTCACAGTGACCAAAGTCTTGCACCTGGGGAGAGGGATATTGTCTGGGAAGGATTGGCCAGAGCTGAACTCAGAAATTAGATATTTATCTGGAGGATTTTCTATTTATTTATTTATTTATTTATTTATTTATTTATTTATTTATTGAGACAGGGTCTCACTATGCAGTTCAAGCTGGCCTTGAGCTCATTTTTGTATCTCAGGCTAGTCTAGAACTCACACTGATCTTATCTGGAGGATTTTCTACTGGCACTATTATTTCAATTTTTTTTTGTCTTTTTGAGACAGGGTCTCGCTATGCAGTTCAGGCTGGCCTTGAGCTCACTTTTGTAGCCCAGGCTTGTCTTGAACTCACACTGATCCTCCTGCCTCAGCCTCCCGAGTGTTGGGATTACAGGCATGCACCACCATGCCCGGCAATAATTTTTTGTTTTTAATATGTTATGTCCAGCTCAGCCTGCCCTGGGGGTGGGGCTGACACAGCATGTGGTGTTGGGGATTGAACCAGAGTCCCTATGGTTGCCTAAGCTTGCCTAAGCAGGCACTTTAGACTGCTGAGCCATCCCACTGGCCCCTTTTTCTTTTATTATTTTTCTTTTTTGTTTGTTTGTTTTTTTTTGCAGGACCGGGGTTCAAACTCATGACCTTGCACTTGCCAGGCAGGCACTTGTGCCTCGGAGCTATCTCCCCAGCCCCTCTTTTATTATTTTTAAAAGAGCTTTATTTATGTTATGGCTGGCATAGCATGTGGTGCCAGGGATTGAGCCTTGGTCCCTACGGTTGCCTAAGCTTGCCTAAGTAGGTGCTTTAGACCACTGAGCTATCTCACTGGTTCATTGATTATTCTTAAGGGGAATGACTGATGTGTGTTATAGAAGGACCTTTTTCTTTTTATTTGCTTTTATGTTGTTTCTTAGGTTTTTTTTTTTCTTGTTTCAGAACTTTTGTTTATTTATTTATTTTTTTCTTGTTTCAGAACCTTTGTTTGTTTATTCACTCATTTTTATGGCCGGCTCAGCCCGCCCTGAGGTCAGGGCTGGTGCAGCATGTGGTGCCGGGGATCGAACCTCGGTCCCTGAAGCCGCTCAAGGTTCCCTAAGCAGGCGCTTTAGACCACTGAGCCATCCTGCCGGGCCCCTGTTTCTTTTTTTTTTTTTTGGTGGGACTGAGGTTCAAACTCACGACCTTGCACTTGCCAGGCAGGCACTTGTGCCAAGGAGCTATCTCCCCAGCCCCAGGGCCCCTGTTTCTTAAGTTTTTTTTTTTTTTAAAGAATTTTTTGGGGCTGGGGAGATAGCTCCGAGGCACAAGTGCCTGCTGG
>PVJA010020208.1:0-22097 GCA_004027025.1 Myocastor coypus | reverse complement strand
CATCCCACCGGGCCCCTCTTAAGTTTTTGAGATGGGTTTTTCCTATTCAGTGCAGGTTGGCCTCACACTCTTTAAATAACCCAGGATGGCCTTGAACTTGCTTTGATCCTCCTGCCTCAGCCTCCTGAGAGCTAAGATTACAGGAGTGCACCAATGACAGGTACTTTTGAGACACTGCGTCAAGCATCTGCAAAGGTGTTTATGTCATGTGCACACTAACCCTTCATCTGTCCTACTGAAAACTATATGCCTTTTATAAAGTATTTTAGGGTCGGGGAGCTAGCTGAATAGCATAAATGCCTGCCTGGCAAGTGCAAGGCCCTGAGTTCAATCCCTGGTGCAAAAAAAAAAAAAAATCATTAAATATGGTGGCTTACACCTGTAATCCCATCATTTAGGGAGGCTGAGGCAGGAGGATTGCTGAGGCAGAGGTAAGCCTGGACTGCATAGGGAGATTCTGTCTCAAAAAAAAAAGATCCTGGCTCTTTTCTATTTCCTTCTGGTACTGGAGATCAAACTCAGGATCTTGCACTTGCTAAGCAGGTGCTTAAGCTGCTGAGCTGTCTCCCCAGCCCTTCTGTTTCCTTGTTTGCACTTTTATCATGCGATCACTACACAGGGACTTGTGTCATGTCATGCTAGTCACCATGGTAAGCTGCTTTCACAGGCTAAGCAGATACAATCATCATCAGACCCTGGACTTGGCTTCTAAATGTGTGAGCCCAGTAAGTCTCTTTATTTATAAGATGCCCTCCAGTATTTTGTTGTAGCAGCACAAAACTGACTGAGGCAGCCGGGTGTGGTGGCTCACGCCTGTAATCCCAGCACTTGGGAGGCTGAGGCAGGAGGATTGGTGCGAGTTTGAGACCAGCCTGGGCTACAAAAGTGAGCGCAGGACCAGCCTCAACTGCATAGCGAGACCCTGTCTCAAAAAGACAAAAAAAAAAAAACTGACTGAGGCAAAATTGACTGAGGTATTAGTCTTGTGACACTTAATCTTTCACCTATTTATTCAACCATCAAACATGTTGATTACCTTTTGGGTGTCAGGCTATATGGGTGAAGCAATCGGAAACCGATGCCAGATGCGGGACCAGGGTTCAAACTGATGACCTTGCACTTGCCAGGCAGGCATTTGTGCCACGGAGCTATCTCCCCAGCCCCAATTTTTAATATTTTATGTTTATCTTTCTGAGCACATATTGCAATTTTCCGTTGCCCTGTGGTTCTCCTTCGCTTTGGTAAAGCCTGGGAAAGAAATAAAAGGCAGCCAAACAAGGCCCTGAGTCTTGGCACACCTGTCTTTGGAGCTAGATTCAAGCAACGAAGAAGTAGACGGGCTCCCAAGGGCCAACTGGGGAAAGAAAGCAGCTGGGGAGACGCCCTGGCGCCCTAGACCCTAGGTGCCTGCTGGAAGCCCCAAGGCAGCAACAGGGGTTGGTGGTCCCTGTCTCTGGCCGAAGATTATTACCGGGTGTCCCACCTGCCCTGGGTAGTACAGGAACTTAGGAAACTGTAAAGCCACCATGACAGCCTCATCAACCAACAACTACCTACCCAAACATCAACAACCTTAACAATAAAACTCGCAACGCCTCCTTGCAGCCCTAAAGAGGCGGAAGAGGCCGGGGGCCGCGGGATGACCATCTCGGGGAGCACACAAAGTGACAACCCACCTCTGGGGGACGGCACGATGCCAAGGACACACTGACCTCATTGCCAAGCAGGTGGCAAGGCTGACAGAAGCCGGGGCAAGACTTCTCAGGCTCGGCTGTGCGGGACCCCAGAATTTTGCAGAGACTAAGCAAACACCTGCAGGGGGGGTGGTGAGACGAACCCTCTGGGACTGAGGGGCGGGGCTGGCACAAGCAGAGCCAATCAAAAGGAACAGTGCAGCCCGGGGGGCGGGGTGGGGGCGTGTCCTGGCCGAGGTTGAACACCCTGAGGGTTCCAGGAGGGGGCTGCCGCCCACCCGCCTACGCCGAGTTATAAACACCTGGCCATCGCGGCGCAGGCTGGCTGCCAGCATCGCACGTCCCCGGACCCGAGGTCCCTTTGCCTTGCCCAGGAGTTCTTTTGTCTTGGGTCTGGCCCATTCCACCCCGAGGTTCACTGCAGCCCCCACTCCTACTTGTTCGCCACCCCCTGAGCTCTCCACTCAGCAGAGCGCAATGGTCACCGCCATCAATTTGTCGCACGAGATGGGGCAGCTGTTCCAGCCCTATGACTTCGAGATGACCTGGGACTTGAGGCCCTTTTTGGATGAGTACTGGTGAGACCCAAGGAGGAGGAAAGGCCAAGGCAGGGCCTTGGGGTTGGGGGGACTGAACGACGTCACCAGCCTAGGGTGCAGACAGCTGGGGGCACCTCAAGAGATTTGAGCTGTGAGAAAGCGTACAGAGAGGGCAGGAGGGGACACACGTCTAGGAGAATGATCCCCATTCTTTGTGGCAGTGCTCCTGCTCAGACGCAGCCGGCCCCCAGAGAGGTCTCATAGTCCTGCACTGTGGAGAGGCCAGGAAGCCCTCCAGGCATTTCTCAGGCTCTGCCTTAGCGGCAAAGGGCCCCGGGGAGCATGTGGGCTGACTTGAGCAACCGCGCCTTCTGCAGCCGTTGCCACATTCTCCTTACACCACTCACTCCAGGTCTTGGCCAGAGACCTGTCACCTACCCCTGGCCTCACTGCCAGCAGGAATCACAGAAGCCCTGACTGTGGTACCTGCCCCAAACTGTCTCCATGTAGCAGTGTAAAGGACAGATCGTACTCCTTTCCTGGCAGGGTGAATGGAGGCAGTGTCAGGGCTGGAGAGGCAAGCCAGTGCGCACTCACCCAGAGCGTGGGAGGCATTCTTCTAATTGTATCACTCAGGAGCCCTGCCCTCTGCCTTCTCCTGCCAGGGCAACCGCATTCCCCATAGCCTTTGTCTACCTGCTGCTCATCCTTGTGGGACAGAACTACATGAAGGCAAGGAAGGGTTTTGACCTGCAGCAGCCACTCATCCTCTGGTCTTTCTGCCTTGCACTCTTCAGGTAAGAACCTCTCTCTCATGTTCTATGATTTTATTATTATTATTATTTTGTCTTTTTGAGACAGGGTCTTGCGATGCAGTTCAGGCAGGCCTTGAGCTCACTGTTGTAGCCCAGGCTGGTCTTGAACTCGCACCAATCCTCCTGCCTCAGCCTCCCGAGTGCTGGGATTGCAGGCATGCGCCACCATGCCCGGCTACACTCTGTGATTTTAGGGGACAGGGATTGGTCCCAGGATCTTGATACCAAGCCACATTCCTGGCACCCTCCTACTTTTTAAAATTTTGACATAAGGTCTTGGTAAATCAAGAAGTTGCCCAGGTCTCCCTTCTATCACCTCAGTCTTTCCAGAAACCTCAGGTGCATTCCTCCTAGTTTGTATCTTTCCCACATTACCTTGTTTTCCTTCTCTCCTGCACCATGGCCTAACACTCTCCACTCCATTCCTGTCTGTACTTAATACTCTGTCCCAAGTTCTGCCAACAACCTTGTGGCACCTCCTTCCTATGTCTTTTTCCCCCAAACTCTGTGACCTTCCCAGTCCTCCCCCACTACAAGCTCTTCTCTTGGCCCCACCCCCAGCACCTAGCAGCTCACCTCTCTGCACCCCCTTAGGCATCTTGCTGCCTTCCTCTTCTGTGGAATGTGGGTTGGATCTAGCAGAGCAGCCCAGGATCTCAGAGGCTGTGACCCATGTGTCCCTTGGAATGGTGACAAGGCTTGGTAACCTGGTCAGGCCAGTAGAGGGATGAACCAATGCATGGAAGTGATCTTATCCTTTTTTTTTCCTCTGTCCTATTTCAGTATCCTGGGGGCAGTGAGAACATGGGGCTACATGGGGACCCTGATACTCAGCAGGGGACTAAAGTACAGTGTGTGCTTCACTGGCAATATTGACCACGCCATAATCAAATTCTGGTCCTGTGTCTTTGTTCTCAGCAAGGTCATTGAGCTGGGTGAGTGGCTGGGCTTGGTGACCCTGGGGCCCTGTGAAGTTCTTTCCTGTCCCTCCTCAGAGGACTCCCCTCCCCCAGCACAGGGCGGCCCTTCCCTACCCAGGCCCTACCAGAGCTTGGCTCTCTGCCATCAAGGCCACCCTCCTTCCCTGAGAGTCCCCGTGTCCCCACACCCAGTGAAGAACGGTGTCAGGGCTCTGAGGGCTCACTGACTCTTGTCCCCCAGGAGACACGGCCTTCATTGTCCTGCGGAAGCGGCAGCTCATCTTCGTGCACTGGTACCACCACAGCACGGTGCTGATGTTCACAAGCTTTGGGTACAAGAACAGAATGCCTTCGGGTGGGTGGTTCATGACCATGAACTTTGGCGTGCACGCCATCATGTACACCTACTACACCTTGAGGGCTGCCAGGGTGGCGCACCCTCGGCTGCTCCCCATGCTGGTCACCAGCCTACAGATCCTGCAGATGGTCATGGGCACTGTTGTGGGCATCCTCACTTACATCTGGAGGCAGGAACAATGGTGCCACACCACAACAGAACACTTCTTTTGGTCCTTTGTCTTGTACTTGACCTATTTCATCCTCTTTGCTCGCTTCTTCCACCAAACCTACATCAAGCCCCAGGCCAAAACTAAGAGCAAGGGTCAGTGACAGGTTGGGGAGTAACATGGCACCTCAGGCTCTCCCTCTTCCCCTGGGCTCTAGCAGCCTGGACTTGCATCTGGGGAATGATGAGGGTGCCTTCCCTGCATGGCTTCCCCAAGGTCTGTATGGCCCACGGTGGCATAAGTGATGGCAGAAACATATTGGGTGAAAGTATTGATATTTCCATCTTTAATGTGAAGCTAAGCAGGCCCTGGAGATGAGGTGGGGCTGAGGAGGGTCCCAAGAGCTGATTTATTTATATTTCTATCCAGAATTGTTTCTTCTTGCTCTTTTTTTAAATGCAGTCTTTTAAAAATTTAAATTTCTTGTGGCACTGCGAACCAAACCCAGGACCTCGTGCTTGCCAGGTAGGCGCTGTACCACTGAGCTATCTTCCTACCCCCTCCCTAAACTGATGACATTAAGTTCGGCGTGGTAGTATAGGTCTGCAATCACAACATTCAGGATGCTAAGGCAACATTGCTGAGTTCAAGGCCAGCCTGGGCCACAGAGTGAGTTCAAGGCCAGTCTGAATTACCTGAAACACCGGCTCAAGCAAACAATAAAACAAAATATGATGATGCTGACAAAATTTGGAGGGACTTCCGACCTGTGGGGAGAAGGGAGGTTCTCGGGTGGGAGAAGTCTGTTGGCAGTGGGGTGATGGCAGCTGGGCGGCTTGAGGGTGTGTTGGAAGGATGGGAGGCAGTCACACAGAGACAATAAGAATCCTAGGCCTGGTAGGCGCGTAATAAATGTCTGTCACAGACCAGAATTTTATTGCTGTTAGGGGCCCTTGCCCCTCATAGGAACAGTGAGAAACAGGTGCAGAAAGGCAGAGTGACTCGCCTAAGGTCAGAGGCTTCCTAAGTTACCATATTGATCCCTGCAGATACGCGCTGGAGACCACACCGGCCAGCTGTGCTCCCTGAGACCGCCAGGTGGCGCCGCAACACCGGCTTTGGCCGGCGGCAGCCGAGCGCCGGCGCCGCCAAGCTCGAGGCCCTCTTGCAACCCTCGGTTCCGAGAACCCGGCTTCCGCTCGCGAAGGCGGCGGGTGAGGGCACCGGGGCCGGCACGCTTGCCCCTTGACAGCATATACAGCTCTTTTAGGCCACAGGGAGAAGGGCGGGAGAGGGTCAACCGCAAGTCGAGTCAGCAGGCTTTCACGGTCCGCGCACGTTTATTTCATTTACCTTTGAAAACGGGAGCGGGGCGTCCGGAGAAGGCGGCCCGGCCGGGGAGCAGCAGATCCCTGGTCCTGACCCTGCGTCCCGGTGCTGTCCGGCCGGGAAAGGCCTTCCCCGGAGTCCCCGGCCCCAGCCCCGCGGCGGCAGAGGGCCGGCGCGGACGCCGCTCACACGGGCCGCTCCACGGCGTACTGGCAAGGGCTGAGGTTGGCGGCCGGGGGCGGCCCGGGCACGGCGGGGTAGCTGAAGGAGGCGTGCTGCTTGGCTTTGAGCCGCAGGCTGGCCAGGCTCGAGTTACACGGGTCCCGGTACACATAGGGCGCCGAGGCGTACGGGCAGGACACGGCCGCGGAGGACACGGCGGCCGGCGCCAGCCCCGGGGGGCCCCCGCCCAGGCCCTGCAGCGCCGCGGGGCCGGGCACAGCCCCAGGCGCCGGCGCGGCCGCGGGCACCATGGAAGCGGCGATGGAGCTGGGCGGCGAGAAGACGGGCTGCGAGGCCAGCGGCCCCACGTTGACCGAGTTGAAGGCGAACGGGAAGGTCTTGGCGGCGAGCGGCGGGGCGAGTGCCTTGGGCGGCCAGTTGCCGTAGGCGTAGCCGGGGTACACGTCCTCGTAGGGCGGCACCAGCCCGCCGAGCGGCGCCGCGAAGCCGCCCTTGCACAGCTCCGCCTGCTGGCTGCGCTCGCGCTTGCGCCACTTGGCGCGCCGGTTCTTGAACCACACCTGCGGGCGAGGTCCGGCGCTCAGAGCCGCGGTGCGCCCAGGTGGGCGGGGTGGGGCGGTGAGGGGCAGGGCGACCCGGCGGGGCGGGGCGGGGCGGGGCGGGGCGGGGCGGGGCGACGCAGTACCCGCACGCGAGCCTCGGTGAGGTTGGTCCACACGGCGATCTCCTCGCGCGTGCTCATGTCGGGGTAGCGGTTCCTCTGGAAGGTGGCCTCCAGCTCCTGCAGCTGCTGGCTGGTGAAGTGCGTGCGCTGCCGCCGCTGCTTCTTCTTCAGCGAGCCGTCCTCGGGGGAGCCTCCGGGCAGCACAGCCGAGGCCTTCTCTGAATCTGGGGGCCAGGGCAGGGCTTAGGGATTTCTCTACCCGCCCGCCGCTCCCCGTTCTGTCCCCAGGGTTCCGCGCCCTCTCGGGGACAGAGCTGCCATCACTCCCGGCCCCAGGAGGGGACGCGCTCACCGCTGTGCTCCGGACCTTTGCAGCTGTGCTCCGGGAGTGGAGGGTGCGGAGTCCCGGCATCCGACAGCGACAGCGCGGGGCTGCGGGCCTCCGCCTCGGGGAGTAGCCCGAACTCCATAGAAGGCTCTGGAGGGGAGAGCACGCACAGACCGGGTTTATAAATGCACATGAGGTTCCTGCCCCTGCTTCTCAGTCGACACAAGGCTTGTGGGGTCCTCAGATACAAGTGGGAACACTAGCCCAAAAAGGAACATCAAGAGATTTATGCACTTAGGCACACTAGACTTCGTAGTGCTGGGAGCCTAGAAATGTGCCTGATGCAATAGTTGTTGAATATGGGCAAGAAAAGAAAAAAAAAAAAAAAAAAAAACGCACAGCACCACACACCATATCAGATATTCTACACCCCCCATGCCCAGTGTTCAATATTCCTACCAACACCCCTCAGCCAATCACACCTCAGCCTGGGGCGGGACTTGTCATTTCTTCCTTGGGCAGCTGTGACTTGGAATCAGGCCTGCTATTTTTCCTAAGATTCATCACTGGTATTACTGGTGCTTCAGAATTCAGAGTTTTTCATATTTTGGAATATTGGCTTAGATCTACCAGTGTGGAGTACTCACCTAAAAACTGGAAGTCAGAAATGCACCAAAATGAAACTTGTTATAGCTCAGTGGACTAAAGTGCCTGCTTAGGTAGAGCTTAGTGGCTCTTAGGGGTTCCATAGCCAGCGCTACAAACCATGCCTGCTCATCTCCCCATGTGCACTGATACAGCAACTGAGACTGGGCATGGTGGCATGCACCTGTGATCCCAAGCCTTGGGAGGCTGAAAACATACAGATCACTACAAGTCTGATCTAGACAGAGAGACCCTGTAGACCCTGTACTAAATATATTTTTAAAAGTTTTGAAACTTGTTTAGAGTTGATAATCAAAGGTTCAGGTTTTAGAACTTCTCAGATTAGGGGTGCTGAACTGTTTTGCCGCTCAGCATTCCGGAAGCCTCACCCGGGATCTTTTTTTTTTTTTGGTCTTTTTGAGACAGGGTCTCACTATGCAATTCAGGCTGGCCTTGAGCTCACTTTTGTAGCCCAGGCTGGTCTCGAACTCGCACTGATCCCCTACTGCACTTTGGTGCAGCCTGTGGTGGCCGACCTGTGTTGCTGTTTTATAAGATCACAGAGCTTATAAGTATTGTCTAGGTTCTGAACCAGGTCTGAGGGACTCCTAACACTTGTTGTTCATTTGTTTTCCCTTGCAGGGTCCTATCCAGATGGCCCCTCAGGGGATGAGCTAGAGCTCCAGCCTGGCTTGGCTTGGGTGTATTTAATTAGGGCAGCTCTTCTGGCTTCACACTCACAGCAATCCTCCTGCATCAGCCTCCCCAGTGCTAGGCTTACAGATGTTTGCTACCATACCTGGTTAAGAGAGTTCATCTGAGCAAAGTGTTGTGAGGTCCAAAAGAAGTTTGAGGGCCAGCGAGATGGCTCAGTGGTCTAAAGTGCACGCGGAGGAAAGTTAAGGCAAGCGCTGCAACCGCTCCTTGATCCCTGGCACCACGTGCTGCGCACCCCCACCCCAGGGTGGGCTGAGCCAGCCATAACACAAACAAATAAATGAGGTTTAAGAGAAATAAATTTTTTTAAAAATCTTTAAAAAAAAAAGTTTGGGGGCCCGGCAGGATGGCTCAGTGGTCTAAAGCCCTGCTTGGGAAAGCTTGGGCGGCTTCAGGGACTGTGGTTCGATCCCCGGCTCCACATGCTGTGCCAGCCCTGCCCTCTGGGCGGGCTGAGCCAGCCATAAAAATGAGTGAATAAACAAAGGTTGTGAAACAAAAAAAAAAGTTTGAAAACAACCAGGTGCTTAGGCACTTGTCTGCTCTCCTTTACCTGTCCTAACACATCTCAAAGGCCAAATAGTTTATGGGATTAAAATGCCTAGAGGATCAGGGCCAGGGGTTTGCTTCCCAGGACTGCCTTGAAGGCCCCGCCTCTGGGGCATACTGAGTCAGCGTGGCACAGGCCTATAATCCCAGCTCTTGGAAGGCTGTGAACAGTTGGATCACTTTGAGTCCAATCTAGTAATGAGACCCTGAACACCATGTAGACCCTTCCCTAAAATATACAAAAAACAAAACAAAACAAAACAAAAAAAGCACATCTCATATCCTACCAGTAACCTACTCAACTCTTGCCTGGCCTCCTCCAAGCCCCTCTAAGCAGTGGGCATAACTTCCATTAACACCTCCTCCGGTCCCTAGTCCCTGTCCACACCCAGCCAGGTGCCCAGGAGCCTGCCTCAGTCCTTCTGCAGGTGTTGCCTACAGTTCTTTCCTGCTGGCTCCAGGACTCCTCTGTTGGGAAAGAGGGAGGGCTTGAGATTCTCATGCCTCTCCGTCAGAAGAGAACAGAAGAAGGCTAGAGTGATAAGGCTGAGGAGAAAGCTGGCTAGGGGCCCTCTCTGCACCCAGCTCCCATCCCCTTGACAGGTGCTCAATGCAGGATTCTTCATGGGGGGGGCATGAATGTGACGGATTAGCCTGGATCGAGACGTGTGTCTTGACTTCTCAGAATTTATTAGGAGTCTTTCTTGAGAGGTGTAGATGAGCTGCGGTCTGTATTTGTACATGGTAATGTCCCCTTCAACCAGCTCCCAGCTCCCAGCTCCTGGCTGTGCCCCACCCAAGCCAGGGATGGAGGTCAGAGCAGGGCTGCCCCTGTCCCTGCATGGGGTCTGACCTTGGACTTTTTGTTGGGGTTGGAGAAGGGCCCATGGAACCCAGGAAAGAAGTCAGGCTAGGCAGGAGGTGTGCTCGGCCCAGCTCCCTCTCTGGATCTGAATTGTACAAGTCAGCACAGGGGCAGCCTCGGCTGGCAGCTCTCCCCGAATAGCTGGGAAGATGAGGGAGGAAGGCTGCAGCCTGAGAGCTGGAAAAAGCAGCTCTGAAGTCTGCTCTTCCTTCAGGCTGGAAGTGACCTTGTAAAGTGAACCATGCCCTTGGCTCTTCCAGGGGTCGCCAAGAGCCAGAAAGAGAAGGGGCCTGCCTGTGGAGAAAACTAAGTCTCCTTTGCCGCTTGTCCTTTCCGTCTGCTCTGGCTCCAGACTTCTGCTCTTCCAAACTCCCCTGCCCCCGGCATTCCATGTCTAGGTCTTGATTTCATCCTCTGTTTCCACAGAGGGAGAAGAAGCGGGGAGGGAAAAGGGCCAGCGTCAGCGACGGCGCGCAGCGGGCAGCGTTCAGGCTGTGAGCTCCCAGAGACAGACAGATACATGTGCAGTCGCACACAGGCCCCCACCGAGACATAAGAAGCGCTTGGAGCCGAGACGACAAACATGCGCTCCCACGCATGCGCTCCCATTTTCAGGCGGGCAAACACACACCAGCATACAGTCTCCTCTCTCTGTGACAGGGACAGCTGCCTGGGCGGTTCTGGAGTTAGTCGCCCCCCCCCTCCTCCCTTTCCTGGCCCCTCGGGACCTTGGTTCTCAGTCCCCAGAGCTCAGGGCTCGGTGAGTGTGATCTGGAGGAGGGGCCCCCGGCCAGGGCCAGGGCGTGTTGTACTCCTGGCAGCTGCTGGTGAGAGCGGCTCGCCTGGCGCAGTGCAGAGAAGGAAGGGGAAAGCTGGAGCTAGGGAAGCAGGGGACAGAGAGAGCCCTGACCTCCCTTAGAATGGTAACCTGGTGTAGGCCAAAGGACTTAGGGTTATTTCATTGCAGTTGTTGTTTTGGGGATTTTTTTTTTTTTTAAGTCTTTCGTTTCTTTATTTGGTATAGGGTCCCACTATACAGCTCAGACTCCAAAAGATCTGCCCATCTTGGCCTCCCCAGTGCTGTAATTGCAGGCTGGTGCCACTGTGCCTGGTATTGGTGGTTGCTCAGAATGGGGCCTGGCATAACATGTGTGCCAGGGATGTGCTTGCCAGGCAGGCACTTAGACTGCCAAGCTATCTCCCCAGCCCTTTTAAGACAAGATTTTGCAGTGTAATTTAGGTTGGCCTTAAACTCGTTGTATACGAGCCTGGGCTGGCCCCAAACTTGTGTTGATTCTCCTGCCTACACCTCCTGAGTTTGGGGATTACAAGGGTGTGCTACCCTGTGTGGCCTAGGCTTGGAATAGCAAGGTCTGAAATCTCAGTGTATGCCTCACTCCCCGGCTTACTATAGCAGTTGCATGTCCGTGGTGAGTCACTTTACTTTTCTTGGCACAGGTCTTCCTCTCTAAAGGTGGGATAAATCACAGCCGCTTCCCTGTCTGCCCTCAGCATTGTTATAAGGTTTAGCTAACACACACTATGATAACATGGGGAGGACAGAGCTCTCTACCTGAGTGTGGAGCCAGCCTCGCTGCCCAGGTGCCAGCCTGCAGAGAAGGCTTTTCCTGGTGGAGGAAGCTGAGCGTACTGTTACAGACAGGGATGTGCCACTCTGTCCTAAACAGTGGGCACATGGGGAACGACAGGAATCCACCCAGGAGCTGCTCTGCCAAGTAGGGACTGGGCCAAGCGAGAGCGGAGCATTGGGACACCCGCAGGAGTTGCTAAGAGCAGAGAGAGGGGTCCTGACTGCAAAACCGCGGGGACAGGAAGCCAGCCTAGCTGGGCAGGCACCTCCAGACATGAAGGTGGGCCACAGGTGCCCAGCCACCGGAATCCAGGAGGGCCAGCTGAGCAGAGGCTGTGGGTCCCGAATGTCCTCTGAGCTGCAGACTGTCTGGCTGAGGATTAAGCTTCCTCCAACTGCTGGAGGTCAGGAAGCTGGGCCATTAGGACTGAGGCTGGGGACTTCGCCTGACCCAGTGGAGAGAGAGGGACAGCTGTAGGTGGTGAGCCCCAGGATTGGCTGGTGCGGGGTACTAGGCAGAGCCAGAGAAAGTCAAGAGACAACCATGTTGGTGAGTCTGGCTGGCTCTGGGAGGGGCTGCCTGCACCACTCTGGGGGACACACAGCTCGCCAGGCTCAGGCAAGCCCAGGCCTCTCGAGAAGTGCAGGCTGAAGTTAAAGGCGGTCAAGGCAAGACCAAACTAGGATACATTAGGGGAGAGAGCAGATCAAAGGCCAGACAGGCCATGAAGGAGAGACCATGGCTTCCGAGGAACACAACCTCATCACAAGAAAATGACTGTCACCATGGCTACTGGAGTCCTGAAGCTGGAATGTGGAGCAAGGCCATTCTGAGAGAGCCTGTACTCTCAGCCCTGGTGCTGAAGGCAAGAGGTATATCTTGGAATTTAAATGGGAAAAACCATCTCCCCCTCCCCACAGGGGGGAACAGCAAGAATTGCGATCATCTCTCCAGGAGCAAGAGGCAGTAGTGAGAAGCCAGGCCTTCATGTAGTCCAGAGCCAGGCTGTAGTTGGAACCCTGGAGGGAGGCCTTTCCATGGCCACAGGCTTCTGTTCTTAAGCACTTCGGGCACCCACTCTGCTGTTGATAGGAGACAACGAAGACATTTGGTCATAGTGCTGGGGTGTAAACACCAGGAGCCCGGGAAGGTAGCAGGCCAGGGGTGAAGGCAGAGAAATGACCCTGCGCCTGTGCTTTGCAGGGCGTCTCCCTGCTTCTTTCCTTCAGCGTTAGGTGCTGAGCAGGAACCCTATGCACAGTCAGTCAGGCACGGATTCTGACTTGCTAACTGACAGGAAGGCAGTGCGCTGATGGAAGCTCGGACAGCACACGTCTGACTTCGCCTGTGCCTTCGGGCAAGCAGAGAGATGGGAGCCCAGCAGGTGGGACCCTGTGCGAGGCTGTGGGGCTGGGCTCTGAGAACATAGGTGATAACTGGAGACCACAGACAGGGCAGGGCTTGTAAATCCTGCAGCAGTGCTGGGAGAGCTGACAAGTTCCCGCAGCAATGGAAAGCCCCACTTGGCCAGTCTCAGGATGGATACGGAGAGCAAGTAGAGAAGTGGCTCAGAGTGAGGGACTGCTGCAAGGGACCAGAGGTGCTGGTCTAGAGTTGACGCCATGCAGGCTGGAGTACTCTAACTTTTCCATCAGAAAATCCCTAAAGCCAGGGCCCGGCGGGATGGCTCAGTGGTCTAAAAGCACCTGCTTGGGAAAGCTTGGGTGGCTGCAGGGACCACGGTTCGATCCCTGGCACCACATGCTGTGCCAGCCCTGCCCTCGGGGCAGGCTGAGCCAGCCATAAAAATGAGTGAATAAACAAACAAAGGTTCTGAAACAAGAAAAAAACAAATAATTTTTTTTAAAAATCCCTAAAACCGCCGGGCGTGGTGACTCGTGCCTGTAATCCCAGCATTTGGGAGGCTGAGACAGGAGGATCGGTGTGAGTTCAAGACCAGCCTGGGCTACAAAAGGGAGCTCAAGACCAGCCTGAACTGCATAGTGAGACCCTGTCTCAAAAAGACAAAAAAAAAAAAAAATCCTAAAACCAATAAGAGATCAGTAGAAGCATGGCCTAAAATGGCTGCCACTAGTTTAACATTTCTTTGAGATTTCTGACTTGATTTTTTTTTTTTTTTTTTTTTGGCTGGGTCAGCCTGGCCTAGGGATGGAGCTGAGGCAGCATGTGGCGCTCTGGGGATCAAACCATGGTCCCTGCTCTTGTCTAAGCAGGCTCTTTAGACTGCTGTGCTATCTCACTGGCTTTCTTTCTTTCTTTCTTTTCCTTCCTTCCTTCCCTTCTTTTCTCCTCCTCCTCCTTCTTCTTCTGCTTCTTGTTTTTTTTTTTGTTTTTGTTTTTTGTCTTTTTTGAGACAGGGTCTCGCTATGCAGTTCAAGCTGGCCTTGAGCTCACTTTTGTAGCCCAGGCTGGTCTGGAACTCGCACCAATCCTCCTGCCTCAGCCTCCCGAGTGCTGGGATTACAGGCGTGAGCCACCACGCCCGGCATTGCTTCTTCTTTGGACACAGGGGCTCAGTATGTACCCAACCTGGCCTTGAACTCAGGCGATGCTCCTGTCTCAGCCTCTCAAATGCTGCGATCACAGGTATGTGCCACCATGCCTACCTGTGGCTTGATTTTTACCATTCAAGCAAATTTTGTATCCTATGCCATATCTTAACCATATTTATTTTAATATAAAAGAAAGGTACTGGGCCAGCCTGATAGCTCAGTGGACTCAAGTGCCTGCTTAGGCAGAGCATAGCAGCTGGGTTTGATCCTCAGTGTGCAGCGTAGGCCCCGCCTGCAGGGTACACTGAGATGGCAATTGAGGCTGGCATAGTGGTGCAGGCCTCTAATCCCAGCACTTACGAAGATGAAAACAGGAGAATCACTGTGAGTCTAATCTATATAGTAAGACTGTATAGGCCCTGTAAATCCTGTCCTAAATTAAAAAAGAAAGAAAGAAAGAAAGGTACAGACTCCCATAGTCCTTAAGTGACATCATGCCAGGAAGAGGGGCCTGACTTAGCTTGCCTCTTCCCTTTTTGTGTCAACCCCTCTATTGAAAGTTTGTAGGCAGGTAGAGGAGGAGTGACAGAAAAAGCAGCACCTGTGTGACCCTTATTTGGCCATGGTGACCAAAATGGCTGGGGCAAGGGGAAAGTGGGAAAGGGGGATTGGTGAGCAGAGTTGTATAAAGGAAGAAAATACGAAAGGAAAAGTGTCAAGGGCTTCGCAAACCGCTTCTCTTGCTTTTCTGTGGCTCTTTCACTGTGCTATCCTCCTTTTCCTCCCCACAACTCTTATCATGGGTGCTACTTGGTGACCACAGACCCTCTAAGTACCCCCAGTCAGGCCATCAGTTGAGCTGCCATTTCCCTCCTCACTCAAGCAGGCAGCCCTGCGACTGGCTAATGGACAAGGGAAGATTCCACCTGGTTCACTTCCTTTCTCGTCAAAACTCTGCTCCAGTCTTCTACCCCTTCCTTCTCTTCTCGAGCCTCTACTCAGCAAGAGGCAGGCAGAGGTCATGAAGTCAGGACATTTGGCTGGCCAGATAGAGAGGTCAAGTATTTAGGGAGCCTCATACGTTCTTGGGTTGGGATAGGGATAACGGATGGTGTCTGAAACCTGGGGTAGGTGACCCATCTGTCTTGAAGGACCTTCCAGGGGCTGGACCAGGGACTTCATTAGGTTGCAGAAGGGCTTAAGAGCCCATCCTCCCAGATTCTAGAGTTACAGGAGACCTGCACGTGGGGCAGAACAGTAGTAGCAAGCCTTCTTTCGGTGTGTCTCCATGTGCAAAGGGCTTTCCTGTACATGACTTCATCTAACTCTCACAGCCACCCCACAGTCACAAATGTCCATCCCCACTTCATCTCAAGAAAGGATTACACAGAATGAAGACACTTGAACCCTCTTTTCCTCTTTCCAATATCCTAGTGGCTAAGGCCCCTCTATCCTGCCATCCCGTGTGACGTTAACATGCACCGATCTGATCCCTGAAGGATTCTGCTTCTACCTTCTGCCTCCACCATCTCTCTGGTGGAGTTCTCCATGAGCTCCAGAGGTTGCCTGCCCACTGTGTGCCAAAGAATGTTTTCTTATTCATCCTAAACTTGCATTGCTTTAATTCTAAGAGGCCCCTTTGTCACGGTCCCCTGCGTATCTAGGTCTTTCATTATGTTGTACGTTTTCATCCTGCCTCACCTTCCAGAAGCTGCAGCTTTGAAATTTGTTCTCTCCACCAACTAGCGGCTCCCCATCCTGTTAGCCATCCCCAATCCCTGCTCCAGGCCTATGTTTTCCCATCAAGCCAGGAACAGGGCATGTACTCAGCTATATATCTTTACACAAGAGTAGAAGAAGGTTCTGTTTTGTTTCCGATCATCTTTGCTATGGTGCCATCTCTTTTTCGCAGAGGCAGAATTGGGGGCCAAAGTCCTCAGGGAAACATCTGTAATATCTTTCTTATCCCTTTTCTGCCACCAAGTCCTTCGTTTCATCAGTAATTTCAGTGACTTTTCAAAGACCATGGGAGCACATGCCTCTAACAAAGGGTATCAATGTGGTGGCAGTAATTAGGATGTGTCTATTTTATTAAAACAGAGAAAAGGACAAGGAAAGGTTGCAAGACAATGTTCCAGGCAGTGTCTAAGCAGACTCGATCTGAGAAGGGGAGGTAGGTATGTTGGGAATACGTATTTATGCCACTTAATCTGTGGAGGGTAAGAAAGGTTGAGACTAAGTGGTTTAGATTACTCATTGCTAAACACAATGCCTTGCACTTGTCCTCGTGAAAACACAGGTCCTGGGCATTGTCTAGCTCACTTGCATAGACACAGAGTTCTTTTTACTCTTCCTCTTCAACTTTTTTTTTTTTTTTTTTTTTTTAAGTACTAGAGACTGATTCCAGGTATCATGGAGCTAATGTCCAGCCCTTTTTATTTTATCTTGCCAGTAGGTCATTCAAAGTTGCCTAGAGTGGGCCTCCCACTTGAAATCTTTCTGCCTCCCAAATAGCTGGGAGAACAGCTGTGCATTTCCATGCCCAGCTTGTCCTGTTCAACTTAACTGGGCTCTGGCTAGAACCAAGCTTAGGGTGGGCAATATGGTGCAGGCTGGAGGAATGGGAGCCCACCTCCATCTGGGGAAAGCAGAAGGCAGTGGAGACACCCTTCCCAACCAGACTCAGAGCACCAGACAGGCTCCATGTTGGTCTCAGGGTTTGGGTGCCATGTGTCTCCTTCCCACCTCTCAGGCACCAGGGTGGTATCCAGCCTGGTGGGCTGAGGAAGTAAACCAGAAAGAGAGCACAGGCCCTGCAGCGGCCTCAGCATCCGCTTCTGGCTCAACACCTACTCAACCTCTACTAGGAGCCTTTTTTTTTTTTTTTTAAACTGTATGTATGATGCCGGGCGTGGTGGCACACGCCTGTAATCCCAGCACTCGGGAGGCTGAGACAGGAGGATTGGTGCGAGTTCGAGACCAGCCTGGGCTACAAAAGTGAGCTCAGGACCAGCCTCAACTGCATAGTGAGACCCTGTCTCAAAAAAGACAAAAAAAAAAAAACTGTATGTATGTATGTATGTATGTATGTATGTATGTATGTTATGGCCCGCTCAGGCTGCCCTGGGGGTGGGGCTGGCACAGCATGTGGTACCTAGCATTGAACCGGGGTCCTTGGCTAAGTAGGTGCTTTAGACCACTGAGCTATCTCGACAGCCCCACACTAGGAGTCTTTGAACAAGATCTGGGGTGTCTGCAGTTAGGGCTTGGCTCTGAGTTTGTGAGGAAGCTGGGGCTGGCTGGGGTTTGTGCTGGGCTCCTGACTGCATCCCTTATTGCTCTTTGTGGCTCATCTTTCCTTTCCTGGTCTAGATCTGCCTTCACTCCCTTCATTAGCTTTCCTTCCTCAAATGTAAAAGCTGCAAGTTCAGGGTGATGGATGCACTGATCTTCTGTGAGATGGAGGGAGGATGTCCTTGGTCTTGGCTGGGGCTGCACCCTTAACTCTCACCCCTGGCTCCCCAACCCACGGCCAAGAGGGGTAGAGACAAGTTTGTTAAGAGTGAACAGGGATTTCACCCACCACAGCCTACCGTTTCTCACGCAGCAGCCACCGGAGAGGCGCTGCGGGATAGATGAGTCTGCCACCGGCCAGGGACATTCTGTCTACCACGGCCAAACAGAGAGCTGCTGCTCCGGAGAGACCCACTTCACCCTGGACATTGTGTCGGCTTTGAGCTTCAGGTGCCACCGACATTCTGTCCGATTCTGAGGTGACTCCAGGTCGAGACCCATCCAGCCTGGCACCCCAAGCCGGCTCCACCAGACCTCACTGGATTCTTTCGGAGCTCCCACCCCGACCCTCTGACCCAGTCGTTGCCGGCTCTCCCGACCCAGCTCCTATACCAACTGCAGAGCAGCTGGGGACGGAAGCGCACCGACTTGCGCGCCCGATGTCGGCCCCAGAGTCCGCCAGAGCTTGCTGGGGGTGTCGGGCGCGGCCGAGGGCCTCGGGTCCCCAGCTGGCCAGGGCCTCCGCGGCCCCTGTCACCTGGCAGTCCTGCCCCGCGGATTCCGGGCGCTCTGCGTTGTTTGCCTACTGCCTGCTTTGCGGGGCGCCTGTCCTGGCTTCACGCCTCCCACTTCGCTCGGGGTCCCGGGAGTCTTCCCCTTTCCGGACTTCCTGGTGCTTATCTCTTTCCCAAGTCCTGGTTCTAGGTTTACAGGACACCCTCTCAGTGTCGACCCGTTCCCCAGGTACCGCCGTTTAGACGCCCCAGGTTTCGTTTGGGGATCCCAAGACCGGCCCCGGCCCCGGCCCTGGCCCCGGCCCCGCGCGTTCCTGTCCCCGGTATGGTCGAGCACTCACAGCGCGTCCCGCGGCAGGCGGACTCCCGGCAGCAGCGACGGTCTGGAGGGCACGCGGGGCCCGGGGCCAGGCACCCGGCCGGGGTGGGGGCTGTCCCCCTGCTCCCGAGCGGCCGCTTCGCTCCGGCGCTCCCAGACTCGCAGGGGAAAGCGCGAGTCTAGCCTCGGACTGCCACCCCCCGCCAATGCCCATTCACTTTATGGCAACCCAGGGCGCCCCCAGCCCGCCGCTGGAAGCCACACGTCTCAGGCCCCGCCCCCTTCCAGCTGCGCTGGCCGGCCCCGCCCTTTCCAGCTGCGAGCGTCCAGGTCCCGCCTTCGGGGGCGGGGTCCGGCGGGCCGGCCGCCAAGAGCCCCGCCCCAAGGCCAATCGGAAGCAAGTCACGGCCAAGGGCCACTCCCCTCCCCACGTGGCTGGACACGGCTCGGGCTGGGGCTCCTGCGTCCTCTGGAGCAGCTGAGTAGCGTGGTCGACGGAGCAGGAGGACCCTCGGGCCGTGAAGAGGGTCCTGGCAGCTCCCCGGAGCCGAGCTCGGTGGTGCAGGGGGAGAGAGCTGCCGGGGTGCCAGGTGGGAATGTGCGCGAGGCCACCGGCTCTCCGCGCTCAGATTTGTCTGCCGCTCAAGTTTCGCCGATTTTCTCCACTTGTTGCTGTCCGTCTCTCCGCCCTGTCGTCTCTGCTCCAATCTTCCCACGCATGCCTTTCTTTTCTCTTCGTCACCTTGTTCCTGTCTTTTGCCTCTCTCCTGCCTCGGCTACTTTGAGAGACCAGCTTCTTTTCTCTGTACTTTTTCTCATCTACCCTGCTTCTCAAGCTGAGTACTCCCCCACCTTCCGCCCCATGGAAGGTGGTGAGAAAAGCGGGCTTTGAACTGAGGTAAAGAGGGCTGGGGAGATAGCTCCTGACACAAGTGCCTACCTGGCAAGTGCAAGGTCATCAGTTTGAACCCTGGTCCCACCAAAAAAAAAAAAAATAGAAATGAGGTAAAGAGTGATTCCAACCCCACAAGTACTTGTGCCCTCGCCAGTTAACTTAATTCACTGCCACCCCAGATAAACAGGACCCTCTCGGATTCCTGGGGGGCCTGGGCTCGTGCTTTCTAAAGGCGTATGCCTTTGTCCCCCCACTTTTCTTGCCCCTCTCTTTTGTACCCTCCGTTTTTTTTTTTTTTTTTTTTTTTTTTTTTTTTTTTTTTTTTTTTTTTTTTTTTTTTTTTTTTTTTTTTTTTTTTTTTTTTTTTTTTTTTTTTTTGTCTTTTTGAGACAGGATCTCGCTATGCAGTTGAGGCTGGCCTTGAGCTCACTTTTGTAGCCCAGGCTGGTCTCGAACTCGCACCGATCCGCCTGCCTCAGCCTCCCAAGTGCTGGGATTACAGGCGTGAGCCACCACGCCCGGCTTGTACCCTCCGTTTGCCTGCCTGTGCTCTCCCCGTTTCGAGTGGGCCAGTAACAGAGCAGTCCTGTGGGCAGAACATGGCCTTGGTGTTTTCTCATTATAAATTTTCAAGGGACAGGGTAGATGTGCAAGGAACATGTAGCAGTGGACTAGGTTGCTCAGTGCTCCTGAGAACCTGGTTGCAAAATACGAAAGCGAATCTCGCCACTCACAGGTCTGCTTGTTGGTTCTTTTTTTTTTTGTCTTTTTGAGACAAGGTCTCACTATGCAGTTTAGGCTGGCCTTGAGCTCACTTTTATAGCCCAGGCTGGTCTCAAACTCACACCGATCCTCCTGCCTCAGCCTCCGAGTGCTGGGATTACAAGCGTGCACCACCACGCCCGGCTCTGGTTATTTATTTATTTATTTATTATTATTATTTTTTTTTTGTCTTTTTGAGACAGGGTCTCGCTATGCAGTTGAGGCTGGTCCTGAGCTCACTTTTGTAGCCCAGGCTGGTCTCGAACTCGCACCAATCCTCCTGCATCAGCCTCACGAGTGCTGGGATTACAGGCGTGAGCCACCACGCCCGGCTATTTATTTATTTTTTAATAATTATTTATTTTTTTCAAATATTTTTCTTGTTTCAGAACCTTTGTTTGTTTATTCACTCATTTTTATGGCCGGCTCAGCCCGACCCGATGGCAGGGCTGGCGCAGCATGTGGTGCCAGGGATTGAACCGCGGTCCCTGAAGCCACCCAAGCTTTCCCAAGCAGGCGCTTTAGACCACTGAGCCATTCCGCCGGGCCCCTCTTTTATTATTTTTTTTTAAGAATTATTTATTTATTTATTTATTTCTTGTTTCAGAATTTTTGTTTGTTTATTTATTTTTATGGCGGGCTCAGCCTGCCCTGAGGGCAGGGCTGGCGCAGCATGTGGTGCCGGGGATCAAACCGCAGTCCCTGCAGCCACCTAAGTTTTCCTAAGCAGGCACTTTAGACCACTGAGCCTGGGCCCCTGCTTACTGGTTCTTAATTCCCCTCAGGATAAAAAGTCAAAGCTTTAGTCTGGCATACAGACCTTCAGGAGCCGACCTCTTCTGCATACAGCCTCCTAGTGGCAGATCTGTAGCCTCCTGACAACAATCAATCTTTCTAGCCCCTCTCTGTCCTCCTAAGTTCCATTCAGGCTTCATTCTTTCTGGGAAGGTCTTCTAAACTCCCAGGTTCCCCAGTCTAGCCTATTGCTCCCATGATCTCGTGGTGCATAACATATTATTCTCTCACCTACTGCATTAAAGGGCCCAGTTTATGAGCAGTCCCCTATATGACTAACAGTTAAGAGTGCAAGGACTATGTCTTCTTCATTCTTCTGTTTCCAAGTATAATGTAGGAAATTCAATAAATATTGCATACTCCATACTTCATTGGTAGTGGTTTTCGCCTTGCCGAAGGATTGCTCCCAGCATGAATCCTGTAGGGGAGAACCTGTCCCAGTCTTCTCTGGGCATCTCTACTTGCCTTAAGTTAAGGTCTGATAATGTGAAGATTTACAAAGTGGTCAAGAAAGCTCTGGCTCCCTCCCAAATTGGTGTTATCCTGGGAGGCTCATACAAGGTTCTGGAAATATATATATATATATATATATATATATATATATATATATATATATGTGTGTGTATATATATATATAATTTATTTATTTATTTATTTATTTAGTTTTTGCAGAATTGGGGGTTGAATTCATGTCCTTGCACTTGTCAGGCAAGCGCTTATTCTACTGAGCTATCTCTCCAGTCCTCTGGAAGTATGTTTTATGATGAACAATAGAATCTCTAGAATCCTTAAGTCCTCAGGACTTGCTCCTGATCTTCCAGAGGATATCTAGCATTTAATTAAGAAACTGGTTGCTAGGGCTGGCCAAATAACTCAGTGAATTAAAGTACCTGCAAACAGGTGCAGGGGCCAGGGATTCGATACCCAGGGCCCTCTGAGAGGGCAATTGAGACAGGGGATGGTGGCATGTCTGTAATTCCAGCTCTTGGGAGGCCGTAAACAGGCGGATCACTATGAGTCTGATTTAGTAGTGAGACCCTGAACATCCTGTAGATCCTTCCCTAAAATACACACACACACACACACACACACACAGACACACACACACAAAGAAAGTGGTTACTTTTCAAAAGCATTTTGATAACAGAGAAAATAAAGATGCTAAATTCCTTCTGATTCTTTTTTTTTTTTTTTTTTTTTTTTTGGTGGGACTGGGGTTCAAACTCACGACCTTGCACTTGCCAGGCAGGCACTTATGCCACGGAGCTATCTCCCCAGCCCCTCCTTCTGATTCTGATTATAGCCAAATTCATTGGCTCAATAGCACAAGACCAAGTGAGTCCCCTCTCCCACCTGGCCTCCACTGAGAGTATGGGCCATGAATAGCCTCTGCCTGCCGACATAAATTTGTCTATGTATTCAGGTACTAAACTAATTTT